>JABXWE010001852.1:0-51559 GCA_014611495.1 Limonius californicus
CATAAAAAAATAAAATTCATTCATGCGAGATGCAAATGAATGAATTTTATTTTTTTATGCGAAAACCGTACGTCAAACGAAAAAAATCAAGAGACCAGATTTGCTCACAAAGGAATGGGGATTTCAAACATAATTTTTACTTTAAGAAAAAGCAGTGGCGTATCACTTTTCTCTTTACAATGATTCAATGCAAATCCCGCACGAACGCCACTGGCAAGAATAAAAAATTATGTTGTACAGCAGAAAATGCCTTTTGATGCATAGAAGATGCGTATTACGTTTCACAAAAATATCTAGGGTCATACCAAAGTTATCATAAAAAAAAGATTTTTTTCTTAAAACTTTAACACCCTGTAGTTCAAAAGTTAAGACCTTTAGGACATATGTTCATGTGAAGTTTTTTTCTCAAAATGGACCCAAGAATAACCTCCTTAAATATTAGCATGTTATTCAGAAACACCCTGTATATTCTAAAATTATAACAGCCGAAACGTAAACAAACGCAAGTTATGTATTTAGAATTCCCTGAATGGGTAATAGATAAAGTATATTATATTACGCTTCGTTTGAGCGTCATAGGAGTTGTAATGAAGATTAGTTTTAAGTTAAGTTCTCAGTTCTGTTCTGATATCCTCTTCATAAACATAGCTCCGACATAATTGTACTTTTTAAAATAAATCTTGTTTTTAAAAAGCCTTTTTGTCGTTAACAAAATAAAACTCGCAGGACTTGGAAATATGTAATGTCGTTATCGCTATACTGAAATTACTGTAGAAAATAATGACGACGATAAACGCATGACCTACATAAAACTAGGTGTGCACAGGGATGTGGTCTATCGCCCATTCTATTCGATATTCATATAAACGCCATGACAAAGACGTGGAATCAAGACGTTCCAAGAAGAGTCCAAATAAATAAAAATAAACAAGTTTAATCAGTTAACACAATATTGTTTGCAAACGACCAAGTTACAATTATAAATTGAGAAGATAATCTACAACTAGCAGTCCATAGGCTGCACATATACTGTTTAGCCTACGGAAAAAATACATTTGTCAAATATCAACATCAACAACCCGTAAGATTGAAACACTCGTTTCGTTTTGCCGCTTCATATGAATTAGAGTCTTATTTTACTTGCCGCCCATAGTCGATTACTATATTTTAGTGGAAGCCACCTTTCCCCAAATTTAAAGGAACGCCGATGAGCATGTTTGATCTACAGGGCTGATCGAAAACAATTCTTAGAATCCTTTGTCTGCAGAATGGTAAATCCTACGCTCCCCGGAATTTCCACGTGGAAGAGTTTGTTCTAGAATGATTACGTTTGGTTTTTGCAGCCGGGGGAAAGCCAGTCAGCCTAAGCCTCTGAAGGGGAACGCACGTGTTTTGTTCGAAAGCGGGGTTTCTGGCAGTGCCTCTGCTAGATTAAGTTACCGTATCGGTCTGGTGGCAGAATATTCTACGATGTTTCGTCGGATTAAAAGATTAGCAGAGTATTACGCTTTATTAGAGACAATTTAGTGTTAAATTGTTCTCTCGACCTGTGTCGGATTACAGCCATCAACCTCGTGACTCTTCCACTTCACTGTTACAGCGGTAAAAACTCGTACAATGGAGGTGCCTGACTGCAAGAACGCTCGAAATTTCCCGTTTCCCGAAGAAAGTCTTGGGAATTGCTGTGGCGCAATTGTTCCAATCGTGATTCAGCCTTTAAGGGCGTGCCTGCGATTTTTTCTGCTTCTCAAGGACCTAGGAACACCCTAAATTGTGCCCCTCTCTCTACTCTCTACCTGAAGAAAACTAAGGTGAAGTTACCAATGTACAGTGATTGTTTTCCCCTGTTTACCAGTGCTTCGTTGGTAAATAAGAAACACACAGTTTAATTTTATTGCTTTATTAAAAGTGAAGCAACCTTCAGTTGCCCATGGTTTGACTTGTTAAGGGTAAAGTGTATTTAATTTGTAAACTCGAACGTCGCTGGCTGCGTAGTTCTGTTAGTGTATTAAAGTAAATGTCGTAAGCCAGTGGCGGCGAGCTTTTTGGTTTGGACGTCCCAACACTCATTTGTTTAGCCCAAAGTTTTCCTGGCTCGTCCTAAATTGTACTATTTGTGTGCTATATTTTACTCAATTGATTCGGATGCAGTTAAAATGTAGTACGATCTTTAATTCTGGTGTATTTTTGTGTGTATTATATGTACATGGGTAGGCACAATAAAGGTGGGTTCGATTCCCGTAAGCTGCTGGTTTCTCGGCCCTCCTACGAGAACCTGCAATCAGCTGTAACCTGGAGGGTGGAGTCCATTCGTTTCGGCTTGCCCTGTATACAACTACGTTAGATTTCCTTCCCTTAAGCGTTTCTTGTGAACCACTCCCTACTTCGCTAAGCTAAGTCTAAGCCCAGTATAGAGGGAATTCACTCTATACTGGGGTCAAAGGCACTTCCATCTTTCCTGCAACGGTTCGACGAAAAAGCTCGTTGGCCCGTAACAAGATCTAAAATTACCACTCTAGCTAAAGCAAATACAGAACTTCAAATTTCGAGGAAGCGATGTATGATCAAGACATCGACCTAAATATTTTCATTTAAAAAAAATGTTCTGCATTATAAGAAAACATTACGGAATAAAACAAGAAATGGGACGCAGATAAAAATTTTTAAAGTGATTACGGTGCCCACTCTACTGTATGGCAGTGGCCGATAACAAGAAAGGATTATACGAAAATCCAATCAGCGCAGATAAGATTCCTAATAGGAGTCAAATGATTCAGTCTGTTGGATAAGTTTGCTAACGAACACATCAGAGACGAGCTATAAGTACGCAGTGTTGGGATGTACCTAGGTAAAAGTTCTTAGGTACTTTCTTTGTACTTAAATACCTATTGAGGTAGTTATTACCGAAAGTACATATACCTGAACCTGTACTTTTTTAAAGGAGCCTTTATACTGTAGCGGCCCACATTTGCGATTATGTTTATATCCTCACAGACAGTTAAAGTTTTGTACATTATGCTCATAATTTTAATTTATAATCTATACCCGCATATACAGGGAATTTTTCTTTTTAGTAACATTGCCTATGTATACTTTTAAAGAGAACGCATCAATTACGCCTATTGTGTAGGCAACCAACTAAACAGACAACTAAAGCTGCTGTGGCCAAAAAAAAAATCAATTTAATTCAAGGTTAAAAAATAAAATTATATCTTTATTTAGTGCCTTCTTGCGTTTTTCATACAACCATGTTCAGTAAAGACGAAAAAGTGGAAATTCTAATCTTGCATTAGAATGGTAACAGCTTAAGAACTGTGAACGACTTAGTTTCAGTAAAATATCCAGAAAGACCTATTCCTTGTATTCGAACCATACAAACAATTGTTAGAAAATTTAAATCAGAGGGATGCGTAATAAATTATAATAAAATAAAAAGCAATCACGTTTTAACTGAAGAATGAAATATTTTATACTACGTTGAAGAAAACCCCATAGTATCACTACGATAAATAGGTTCACATTTAATGTTTCTATAACCTCGGCATTTATAACACTAAAAGAATTTAAATATAAATTGTACAAATTTACAAATCACCAACAACTATTCCATGAAGACAAAGAAAACTGAACAATATTTTGTGAAACATTCTTTAATTTGCTGAATGAACATGAATACATTTTAAATAAGATAGTTTTTAGTGATGAGGCAACTTTCACAATAAATGGAGAAGTCTCAA
This sequence comes from Limonius californicus, assembly GCA_014611495.1. Classification (NCBI taxonomy): domain Eukaryota; kingdom Metazoa; phylum Arthropoda; class Insecta; order Coleoptera; family Elateridae; genus Limonius; species Limonius californicus. Next base: position 3,738 of record JABXWE010001852.1, read on the forward strand.
TACAGCCAAATTAGAGCGATTAAGGAACGACATCATTCCGACATTAGAAAACATCGATGACCCGTGGTTTCAAATGGTTGGAGCCCCTCCGCATGCTATAAGAAACTTTCTAAACGACAGGTTTCCAGGACGTTAGATAGAAAGATTCGGTTCCGTTCCGTGGCTCCCGTGTTCTGCAGATTTGTCGCCCAACGACTTCTTTGCTTGGGGATACCTGAAATCAAAAATTTATACAAATATTCCAATACAAAGTAGTGATGAATGAAATGATCGCATAAGTACCGAATGCAATAACTTAAATCCTGACTTTCTTGCAAATGCTGTGCGTGCTTTTCAACACCGTTTAGGTTATTGTTTAGAAGTAGAAGATGGCCATTTCGAATACTTGTTGTAACTGTTGTTTTTATTTTCGTTTCCGTTTTCTGTTATTGATATTTAATGTTTTACAATAATCGTCCTACATAGTTGTTCCACTCATTTTGATTTACGCATTTAATATAAACACTGCATTACACATAACCTTCAAACTAAAATAATTCGCAACTACAGTGACGTTTGCTTGTTTTTTTAGTTGTCTGTATAATTGGTTGCCTACGTAATAGGCGTAATTAATGCGTTCTTTTTAAAAGTATACATAAGCAATGTATACTAAGAAGAAAAATTCACTGTATATTTCATGTTAAATGTAACTGCTAATGAACTTTAGTGGCGTTGGAAAATCACGCCTCACTGATCTTGGGAACGGCCGTTTCTTCACAAGTGTTTATTTTTTGTAAAGGGTCTGTCCTTCACGAGTAGACCTAATTATGAGGGCAACGATCATAACGTAAACACCAACTTTCATATACAATGAATGGAATTATAAGACGACTACCCATTCGGTAGTTGAATTTTATATTTCCATATTTAACAAATTTCTTTTGAGCGTTTTCTTTCGGCTATTTATTTCAGGTCTTTAGGTTAACAACATGACTTTGAATTAGTTGATCTCCAGTACGTAAGATATGCAATGACAGCTGTCTTTAGTGCGGTCTATTACTATGCTAACTGTTTGGTTTAGTTTAGTCCATAATCTTTCTAAATCATTACTTTTTTTTGTTGAAGACCCTCATGGACGACATCCCACACATAGACGTGTTAACTGAACACTAAATTGTGGGAGTTATTTATTTAGTTTGGTTCTTCAGATTTTTAACAAATAATTAACTTATTTTTACGAAAATTATTAGTTCCAAAATTAATGGGGCCATAAAATGCGCGTTGTTTTTAAAATGGGGTGTACGTGTACGTACAGTGGATTCTCACGATCCAGCACCCGCTTTTGGCCTATAAAAGCACAAGTAAGTTGTTATGAGGATTCTTAATCTAAACGCCAAGAAGCACAGCTCCTTTACACGTTTTTAAGATTGTTTTGAGTAAGATATCAAAAATGTGCATTTAGTTGAAACCAATCTATTCATATTATATAACTGTAATTAGGTGTTACATCAACAGTGTGCATTTGGTTTCCTCATTTTTTGAGCATATAAATTGATACTGCAATTATATAGAATACACAAATTGGCTTCTATAAATAATAAGAATTTTTTTTTACCAAAACTAACGTCGCTCTGTTGATTAAATATCATTTAACATTAATATGAAATAGCGAGCGCCTATTCAAAATCATTTTTCTGGGCTGTATCTTGCTCAACAGAATCTGATTTTATTACAAAATTTCTACAGTATGGTGGGTTGCCTATCCTCTCTCCTTAGCCGCCTTAACTTCAATCACCGCTAAACAGCTGCTAACAGTTACTTCCGAAAATAGTCCCAATTTATTACAAGATTACACCTTCATGACAACGGAATAATGCATGAAGCCGCCAAAATTCAACCAATTCTGCAAGAATACGGAAGATCTGAGCTAGACCATTTAGGTTCCAGTCCGGATTTTGTTACGTCTGACATGCACTTGTTCAATAGTCTACAAAGTAATCATCGCACTGCTATAGGCGATCATTTGAAAAGACTACTTTGAGAGACAAGAAAAATCATTTCTGTTGGCATTAAGTCTTTCCAGTACAAATGGCACACGTGCGTTGATGTTGGGTGTGTTTTCAATACAAAAATGTTAATATCATCCCATATCTTTTATTTCCTATTTAAGGAGATACTTTTTCTAGTTCCCCTCGTATGTTCTAGATTGAAACTGAAGCAAAAATAAGATATCTTAGGGTTTCTGAATGTTAATATTTTCTCAGATAAGCAATTAATCTACATTCTACTTGTTGGTAAAAGTAAAACCATTTGCCAATTTTTTACAAAATTGACTTCCTGAAATGCAATACCCTTTACAATTTAAGAAATAAAAATTGATGTTACAGCGAAGATTTTTTGAGAAAATATATTTTAATTTGAGTGTCGCCATTTTAAATTTTAGCTAGTTAGAAATGACATTCAAAGCATTTATAAACGATTGTATAGTTCTCATGTAAATCCAGATTTCGTTTACCTTTTGCACTACTTTGTTCCTGTTATATAAATACCACCGGTTCAATTTTTATAGCCTTCGTTGAACTTGTCATTAAATTTTATAATAATTTAGTTTTTATTTTACCCAAATCCCAAACCTAAACCTAAATACTATTACATTGGAAACCAGTGAATACCTAATTGTCACAAATAATATTAATAAATCTTCGACATTCTACAGAAAGCATTAAATAGACTCTTGGAAAATGTTCGTTATGGGATTACACATAGGTATAATTGAATACACAATCGAATGTGCAAATTCATTTCAAATAACATACAATTAACTAAATTAAATTGCTTTATATGTTTATTCTGCACCTATTTATTTTTAGTTAACCTGTAACATAACCTGATTATGATAATAAAATATCACTACCATGGTTGCTGTAATTAATTTATATAATACATTTTATATCAGGGGATCGCAATAATTATTATTATAATTCAATTAACTTGTTCATTTTGTTACACCTTGCCCCGTTGTAATAATAGCAGTTTGTGAAAATAACAGAACCGTTAAAGTGATTCAAAATATAAAACATTAATTTACTTCCAATCTCAGTATAATATACATACATAAACACAATTTTCTACAAATTAAAGGCTTTCTATTTTGTACTAATTCCTTCCGCAGAGTGCTCTTCTATAGCCATCAGATGATGTGTTAAATTATTCCAGAGCACAATAAAATTGTCAGTTAAGGTTTCGAATAATTTAAATCGAACCTTGCTACACCATGTACTGCTATACTATAGCAGTACCTACTTAAGAAAATTTTGCTAAAGCTTTGCAAAGGATCAGTCATTATAGCAAATTATTTTCTAATGGTAACCAAAATCAAATGCTAAACAAGAGATTAAAATACTTACAAAATAAGCAGGGTAGCTCCAAATCTTCTAATTTCTAGCTTTTTATGGGGATACAGATAATGTTGGTAGAAAACTCTTGGGTTAACAAGAAACAATGATAAATTTTATATTTTCTTGCCATCTACGTTTGCTACGTATGCGAATATAATATAGGGTGTTTTAAAATTCCTTCCCATGAGAAAGTGATTAAAATAGGCGTTAAACTAAACTGAAAAATGCAAACAGGACCTATGTATGGCTTTTCAGTATCGAGATATTCCAGTTTTTAATAATAAAGATGATACGGTACGTTCATTAAATCACATTAAAATTAGCATGTGCTAACATAACTTGCCCTTCGAATAAAATTTTCTTAAACTCTCTGGAGCGTACTCGGAGTTTTTCCTGGATGGCCCCATAAAAAAACTCAAAAGGTTCAATTTGGGAGAACGTAGAGGCCAAATCACAGGACCTCCACGACCTATTCAGCCGTTTGGAAAATTTAAGTGTAACCAATCCCAAACGTTAACTGCAAACTGCGGTGGTGCACCATCTAAAACCATAAACTTGCCAATTCATTTAATGGTAAATTTAATATTTGCTTTTCTAAATCTTCATTTAAGAATTACAAAATATCATCACCTCGAATTATGTTTGGCAGCAAAATTTGTCCTAATACCTAATACCAGAAACGTTATTTAAAAATCTACGTTGATATCTTCTAGGATAGTACACGTGTGGGCTTTCAGCTGCCCAATAATGGATGTTGTAAACATCAACACATAGTTACACTCATCCGTCCAGAGAATTTTTAAAATACAATTTGTATCACGATCGCTTAGGTTTATTAGCCATTGACAAAATTCCAACCTTCATTGGTAATCTTCTGGTACACTTTCGTGAAATGGTAAGGATGTAGTCCTTCCTGGGTCAATGTTCTAGCAAACTGGCAATGATTAAGCCCAAATAATCTTTCAATTTTCCCGGTGCTACAACCTGGAGTCTTGGTCGGAAAATCTAAAATCACTTCTTCCGTTTTTGCTGTTCTTGGTCTACCTGCATCAGTTCTTATTGGAACTAAGCTACCAGTTGTTCGCAGACCATTGTGCAAATTTAAAAATATTCTGGGAGTTGGATGCCTTCGACCAGGAAACTGTGCTGTCCTGTAGCTCCAAAATTCACACCCTCACACTCAAAGATTGTATGCATGTCAGCATATTCTTCGAAAGTGTATTACATCATCAACAACGAAGAACAATTACCTAAAACTAAAAGTTTTTGACTTCTGTGAAACTTAAATTTAAATACTTCATGATTTTTGTACGTGGAATGGAAAAAATGGAAAGTACAAAATGTTTTTTTATTTAGATAAAGTTAACTTAAAGTCAATTTTAATTATATCTTCATGGTTCTGAGTTAGTGTTCAATGTAATTAAAGAAAAAAAATTGATATTTATTCATAATTAAACAAGAAGGAAATCCTACTTTCAGGCATTATTTTTAGGGTTATTCTAAGTCTACCTTGACCACATTTTCTATTTGGGCGCAATTTTGAAACATCCTGCATGCTGAATTTTTCTTCTATTCTTTGCCAACTTAATAAAAATCGCATTTTAATGAGTTGAAACTTGTTACTCTTCATGTATACATCATGCCGCTATTGTACGCAGGAAGCGCTGCTTCCAATTACACGTTTTTATCTATGCCAGCAAGTTTCCAGGAAAGTCGTCTTCAGGAATTGTTAATTTCAAATATTTTCATGCAGCGCTTTCATATTTCTATTCATCACTAAAATGCATAATGATATTGTAAGTTCGCACAGATGTCAAATGATTACATCGAATCTTATGAAGGAAATATGAAAAGCTTTAGTGCAACATTATTAAAATTTAAAAAGATATAAGTATTTAATATCCCCCAGTAAATTGCTTGAAAATGTTCAATACAAGCTGCAAGAAAATTTTATCGGCATCACAACCAATTGCCATCTTGTTACGTAAGCTCCGCTATTATAAAATTTTTATAAAGAAACGTTTGTTTGTTTTCACTAACGAAGTAGAACTGAATAGCTGGAGGCCAACTTTCATGCAGCATTAACTTTTCAGAACAAAAGTTTTCAAACTTGGAGTTACAAAGATTTCTTCCTCTAAAAGCTTTGTCAAACGCCCTTAAAGAAAGAAATTACTTTACTGTTTTTAACGATAACAAGTTTTAACAGCAAACTCCGAATTTTAAAAGTTGTGTCGTGGTAAATGGCATCGACTTTTGGCTGGTAAAACAAATATAACTAACACTTCGAAGCAGTTTTTTCTTTTTAATTACCATATCGAGTAAAACTTGAAAATGTAACCTTGAACTAAATTTTGTATTCGCGGAATATTATTTAATAAGAAACAATTTTGTTTCTCCAATTATAATGTAATCTAATTGTTGATTAGTTGTGAATTCCGGTTCAATACGAGCAGTAACTAAATGTTGTCTAAACTTAGACAATACTTAATACTACAAAATGAACTCGTTTGTAAAGTTTCCGATGGTTGTAGTTTATTTCTTTTCTTAGCTCTTTACTGCTCAAGCGAATACACTGCATAATTAATTTCTAAACGGTTAATTTTCTATTGTACGAGTCGGTTGCCTTTGGCTTTTAGTAGTTAGCTATTCTTGTAGGAAACTTCCAGTTTATTTAACAAAATTTACAAAAGTGGGCATTGAAAACACAAATTTAAAATAAATACAACTTATTCCACACTCTTGAATTTTTAACAATTAATGGGCAAGTATAATGAAATGAATTGTTATACAATTCCAGCCCGTGTTATATTTCTGTGAGCTATACAACAATTCAACTGTTGTTCTTATCGAATTGGCATCAAAAATAACTTTTACCTGTTGAATTGGGAAACATGAGAAGAATTTTAAACTTCTATGTATAGGTAGCTTTATCTATTTAAAATTTTTATGAGACTGAATCGCTGTTTAAGCCATATGTATAATATGTTTCTTAAATATTTTGAGATTTGGAATTTGGGCTTTTGGTTGTAACTCTTCGATGTTTCATCGTCAGTTATTTAGTTTTAGTTTATCGTACAATAAGTATAGAGAACGTTGAACGTATTGCCTTCTTAAAATAAATCAAATTTGCAATTTTAACGTAAATGTCTTTGGACTAGGAATCCGGATATGTAATTATTAGAATGAAGTCCGTATAGGAGATTTTCCTTGAAAAATTATTTTTGATTGATATATGGCATCTTAATTCAAATCTAATATATTTAGAAATACTATTGACTTCAAGATTAATACTGATAACTTTTCTATTTCCAGGTATTTTCGGATTTACCCAAAAAACGATTTATCCTAAGACGATAAGCTAATCATTAAAATTGCCATGGGAGTTGTTGCTCAGTGTATACATGGTTGTTCTTCTAAACAATACGTTTAATCTTGTACATACAGGAAATTTTCCTTTGTAGTATACATTGCTTTATGTATACTTTTAAAAAGAACGCATCAATTACGCCTATTATGTAGGCAACCAACTATACAGACAACTAAAGCATGCTGTGACCAAAACAATCAAATTCATTCGAGGTTAAGAAATGAAATTAGTCTTTATTTAGTGTCCTCTTTCGTTTTTTATACAACCACGTACGGTAAAGACGAAAAAGTGGAATTTCTAATGTGGTATCAGAATGGTAACAACTTAAGAACTGTAAGAGACTTATTTTCAGTAAAATATCCAGAAAGTCCTATACCTTGTATTGGAACCATACAAACTATTGTTAGAAAATTTAAATCAGAGGGATGCGTAATAAATTCCCATAAAATAAGAACTAAAAGTAATCACATTTTAACCGATGAAATGAAATTAAATATTTTATGCTACGTTGAAGAAAATCCCATAGTATCACTACGAGAAATAGGTTCACATTTTAGTGTTTCAAAAACCTCGGTATTTATAACGCGAAAAGAATTTTAATATAAATCGTATACATTTTCTAATCACCAACAACTATTCGATGAAGACAAAGAAAAAAGAACAATCTTTTGTGAAACATTCTTTAATTTGCTGAATGAACATGAATACATTTTAAACAAGATACTTTTTAGTGATGAAGCAACTTCTACAATAAATAGAGAATTCATAAAATTTCCGGTATGTATTATAACTCACTAATCATCTATCCACTATCCATTACCCTGCTAATCTTATTCCTTAGATATTGGTCCCGCACTAACCGCCATTTACAAAACTTAACTCACAGTCAATACACTGGGAAAGTTAACGTATGGCTAGGAATAGTTGAAAATAAGCTTATCGGTTCATATTTTATTGATGGTAATCTCAATACAGTCAAATTTTTAGAGCTATTAAGGAACGATATCATTCCGGCAATAGAAAACTTAAACATCGATGACCCGTACTTTCAAATGGATGGAGCCCCTCCGCATTTCACGAATGCTATAAGAAACTTTCTAAACGACAGGTTTCAGGTTGCATAGGAAGATTCGGTCCCGTACCGTGGCCCCCGCGTTCTGCAGATTTAGCGCCCAATGGTTTCTTTGCTTGGAGATACCTGAACTCAAAAATTTATACAAATATTACCGAATGCAATAGCTTGAATTCTGACTTTCCTGCGAATGCTGTGCGTGCTTTTCAACACCGTTTAGGTTATTGTTTAGAAGTAGATGGTGGCCATTTCGTATACTTGTTGTAACTGTTGCTTTTGTTTTCATTTCCGTTTTCTGTTATTGATATTTAATGGTTTACAATAATAATCGTCGTTGTTATTCCACTCATTTTGATTTACCTATTTAATGTAAGCCCTGCATCAAACATAACCTTCATACTCAAATAATTCACAACTTCAGTGACGTTTGCTTCTGTTTTTTTAGTTATCCGTATGGTTGGTTGCCTATATAATAGGCGTAATTGATGCGTTCTTTTTAAAAGTATACATAGGCAATGTATACTAAAAAAATTCCCTGTATATCTATAACACTGGATATATAGTTTACATGGCTGCATAACGCACACTTCTTTTAAGAACTTATCCAACAAAGCGTATGCTGTATTCTACGGGTTCCGAAATTTTTTGTTAAAGTTAGAAGATTGCAGAATTACCTTAAAAATATTTTTTTACGCGTGGAATTCATTTTTAAGATATACGATCTGTCGTACATTCTATACATTCTAATACTAGTGCAAGCTTCAATCTTAATGTCTCGCTACTCAATAATGGCGATTATTTGATTAGACATGAAATATAAACGAGTATTATAAATTAATAGAAATAACAAGTCTTGAAACAGTCGAAATTAGAAGATATAGAGAACTATTTTTAGAAGCGTATGAAATCGTTCAAATTAATTCGCATTTTTAAATTGTACTGTTGTTGATCTAAATTCAGGTGAATATGTTTACTGTCGTACTCTTCAGCTTCAAAATATCAATCACTGCATTTTTTCTGATTTGTTATTGCCAAATGGTTGAGTGAGATATACTGAAATATAAATATACACTACCGGAAAAGACCTTTTTGGATAAATCTGAACACAAGCAAAGGATGAAGTAGATATTTTGATGCTCTCGTGTATATATCGTTGTGTGATGGGAAGTTAGAATGTTGCAACAAACGTATTGCAGAAATAAGTAGAACTTATTCTCTAAATGGAAAATTTTAGAAGTCATTTTTCATATGAAAGACGAAAATAAAAAGTGGAAATACTTGAGTTATTTTTAATTTATTTTCTATATTTTAAAATGTCATTTTTGAGATAAATTATCAAAAAGATGGATCTAACCGGTATTATATACGATTTAGAAGTTTTCCGTAGATTTTTCATAAGTTTAGTTTAATAAGCATCAGGAACATTTTTTCGTATTTAGCGCGGCGTTCTTGACATCAAAGATATACAAATCAGGATGCTCTAAAAAGCGTCAAACGGCAGTTTCCACCCATCCCTTTGATGAATTCCCTAATAGACTTTCTGGAAATGTATCTGACAATTTTCTTGCGCTGTTCTGCAATTCATGAGATGATTACTCCCTACTTTTTCGCAGCTTCTTCTGTGACTTCTCCAACCAGTGGATGTTTCCAAGGTTTATTTGGAGAAGAGCGCGAGTTTCTCGGCAATATCCTTGATTTGCAAGTCATGCGTGCTCCACCCACTCAACTACTCATAATCAACTCGCTGTTGTTTACTGACTTTTTTGTATTTGACTTTATTTTTATCCTCTTACAATGGCATCTCTCTAAAAAACGTAATATTCTTTGTTTTGATTGCCAACGGTGCTACAATGTCAAATATTTAACCACTTATTATTTGTTGTAGTAAATATTTTTTAAGTAACGTTTTTTGTGGGTTTTACTGTAAAATGCAGTTCTCAAACAATCTTTATAGCTGTCGTTTGAAAAATAGCAAAAAAGATAACCATTTCAACTTCCACGCAACGGGTATTGAAATTTTAATAAAATGTTTTCCACTACGCAAGCAACTGCTTTAAATGTATAAATCGAATACTGGACGATTAATATTGACAAGTTTTTCATAACAAGAGCATAATTTTTCTATTACTTCAAATACGTCTCTGGCGCATCCTTACATATTTAAAGAAGAATTGAATATAAACCTTCATTACTTTTCTGAGCATTTAGTAGTCTTTGCGCTCAACTTCATCGATGCTTACTTTTATAGTGTCCAATTCACTGGACAATACCTGATTTGCTGCACCCAGATGACAGCCACCAATTGGTGTAGCCCAGATGATGATACCCAGTTGACGACACTTAAGTCAGGGTGGGTTTTTATGCCACTATAGTTGGAAATTTCTCTCCACCCCAGAAAACGTATAATCTACTAGGCGTTCATTTATATTAGTAAAACGCAACTGCCATTGGTCTTAGATCACAGTTCATAATCGACTGTGTTCAATTCAGTGGAAAATAAAAGAGAATTTTAAGGTTATAGCAGTGGACTCCGGTACGGAAGGTCGGAAGTTAAAATCCCCGACTGGATGTCTGATCGCCCGTTAGTCCCAGTCTCTTTAAATTATCGGGTACCTACGTTCGAATGAACAAGGACTAACTAATAATGCTGTTGTCTGCTGCACGATGTCCACCACATCACCCTTGTTATTAGTTTGGCACACGCCAACCGGGTGTGAGATCAAGGATACAGGAGTTCTGACCTTCCATCTTGCAGGCCCACCTTCTTCATGAGGTATAGCGCCTAAAAAAATAGAAGTGACAACATAATAAGACATGCTATAGTAAGTATTGCCAGTCATTAGCATCAAATAAATACGACAAAATATTGAGGGTGTAACAAAAAAAGATAAGTAATGCAAGGTGAGAATCATTTACCTACATATAATAGAAATATCTTTTTACTCTTTGATGCTGACTTTTCCAGTAAGTCATGCAATGTTGTATCAAAATAATATCAAAAAACGAATCACTATATTCAATTCCAACGGTCTTAATCACGACTGAAAATTTGTTGTGTTAAACCTCTGGGTAATGTGATTTAATTTGAGTAAACAGTGTGGGCCGAGAAAACTTTCTCCGGAATTTCACAGGTGGCTAGCGTGGAAACGTTGTGGCTTGGATCTGTGATATCCCACACCAAACAAGAACATTTAAAAGAAATGTTTAGCCAGCCCCCTGGCGCCTAAAAATATGATTTTTCAATAATTAGCAAGGGCTAGTAAGAGTACTAGACTATTCCGTTAATACTGGAAAACAAATTCGTTAATATATCTGGACATTTAGCAGAGTCCCTTTAACAAAATTAAATTTTATCACCGCTAGCGCTAAAAGTTCAAACACGAAGTAGCTATAAGTTTTGTAGAAAACTTTGGAACTGCTTATTAATTAACAATATCAGAACAGACCCGTGCAGATGTTAGTATGTATTTATTCGGAACTGAGAAAGAAATTGTTCCTAAACAAAGCTAACTTGCTGCCTACTTGCGAAGATGTAATATGATGTTTTCAGTGTTCGTTTAAGACTAAAACGAGAAGGAAGCAAGCAACCAGATGCAAGATCAGTTGCTAATATGGTTGTTCAAAAATAGAAGATGTTTGGAAAGGGCCTCTCGTCCCATTATACCTTACAAAAGAATAATAGTTATGATTTTGGAATAAAACAATAAATATCAAACGGCTATTGAGACCAACTTCCTAAGCGCAAAATTGGAAAAATGTTATATTTGTTCCTGCAAATGTTTGAACAAACTATCCTGCAACTGCGAGAAGATGATGAAGGTGTCGGGTATATAATAGGTCGAATATATCGATATTGGACGAATTACATATCACACCACCCGGTTGCTAAGAATGATCAATCGCTCTTACCTTCAATATCTCGCTCGTTTCCAGGCGAACAGGAACAATCGAAAAACTTATGATTGAAGGCAAGGTAGAAGGTAAGAAGCCAAGAGGCTGATCGCCAACTCGTTGGTCTAATCGAGTTGAAGGTCTGCTACACACAGGGTTACACGAAACCATCCAAGTAGCTCAGGAAAGGGAGAACTGGAGAATCACTATCGATTCCATGTAATTTCAATTGCAATGGTGTCACCAAACCCTCTCGAGGGTAAATGGACCGAGAAGGAGGATATAATAGAGGTTCATAGAAGATCAAAGAAGTAGAAGAAAAATGGCGTTGGTAATATAGATAGAGAAGTCACGGGTAAATTGAAAAAGAGAATGGACAGGCAAGTCAGGGAATACCAAAAAAGTTTTATTGGTAATAAAAACGTAGGTTTTGAAGAGCTTGTATTCAGTTAGACTTGTATTTAACGGTAAGATCTTATGAAACTGTTAGTGATAGTGATAGTTCATTAAAAACAGCTGCCTAAGATATCCTGTGGCCGTAGTCTGCTAAAAATCGACCAAAACTTAGCCAGTAAATACCCCAAATGAGGCTTTTCTTCACATATATCGCAAAAGCTGCAGATTTGAGCCATCTGAAAATTTTCCAACACCTATTGAATTTGTAATAAAAGTATATTGCGAATGTGGTTCGAAATAAAAACACAACCATGTTTGGATAACCGAACGAAGCGGTTATGGAAAACAGTTCATGTTTCAAGGGAACTTTTTTTCGATTATCAGCGGAGTGAAATGAATTACAATATTCTAATAATTTTTCGTACAGCAACCAATAAATATTCGTTTTATAACTAGCATTGGTTAATTTTCTAAATAAAGAAAAAATATATTTTTAAAGCCCTAGAGGGGCGACTAAATATTTTCTTATATATATTTTTTTGTGTGGGATGTGTGGGAGACAAGTCACAACTTTTCCATTGCAGGACACTTTGCTTTTCGAGAAAAAAATTGTTGGTCATTTTTGGCCCACCCTAATAAACATCAAACAATGACAAGTATCAGTAAATATTACTAGTAGATGCTAATGGAATTAAGTGGCTATAAATTGTAAACCTTTTACCTGGGCAATTGGTAATAGCCCATCCAAGAAAATTATATGCATGTATATAATTGTACAGGGTGTTAATTAATTGCAGGGACAAACTTCTATAGAGAATCGTGCAGCATGGAAAAGATACAAATACAAGGTTGTCAAGCTTATTTGTGAGGCACCTTTAAGACATAAAATTTAATCCCTTTCACACAAAGGTTTGAAGTATGGTAATGCTATTGTAACCCCTAAAAGACGCGTGTTGTTAAATGCCAGGTTCAGTGGTTCTAAAACATTTATAGTTTATTAACCTGAGAGTACAATTTTTGCTAAGTGCAATTAATTGTTTACTATTTACATATTTATAAGAGTAAAAAAGGAACAAAACAATTACCAGCTTGATATAATATGCAAGCACTATTAGGTATATAACTGAGAAAATAAATTACCTAAAATCCATGTGTATGATTCATTTTACACATTAGTTTACAAAGAGAAATTCCTCATTGTATGTAACAAAACAAATTAAGAACTTAACATTAGGGATAGAGCTTCTCAAAAATTCTTTAAGAAGCGCCTAAATGTAGGCAACTCAATTTATTACCTACTATTTGTTTCCATAACGACGGAAATTAATACGTGATAAATAAAGCCCTCTTTCCCACTTGTCAAATTCAAATTAATTTTAAAATAAATTAATTAACAAATTGTTGCAAAACAAATCAATAGAAAAAAGCAAAATTACAAAGCAAAAATCAACTATTTGGAAAATTTACAATAACTAATTCAAAAATTATTGAAATTCTTTCATGGTATCCTTTTTGAACCACAGCATGGGGATTTTCATCGTCCCAAATGTGGCTGTTTCTACTGTTGAATATTCCTTCTTTCGTAAAAGATGCCTCGTCACTAAACAGAACGGATACTTGGAATTCTGGATCCTCATTACACCGCCGCAAATATTCCTGGCAAAATTCTACCTTCCTGGGAAAATCTGCTTGAACCATGGCTTGTAGCTTCTGTAGATGGTACGGATGTAGCTGCTGCTCATGTAGTACCATCCATACTGAAACATGGTTCATTCCCATTTAATGAGCTATGGCTCTTGAACTAGTAGAAGGATTTTCGGCCATTCTCTCCAAAACTTCTTCCTCACAATTCACCGTTCGCCTTGTTCTGGTAGCAACACAGTTGTGTCTGTTGACAGCGAATGTACCTTTCTTCCGTAGGATGATTCCTATTCGGAAAATGTTCTTAGTGCAGACGACCAGCTTCGCGTGTGTTACCCCAAGCAGCTCCATACATGAACATCATGTCATGCTGTTCGGCAAAAGTATAATTCGCCATACCACAAAAATACTATACATTATGTTAATTAATTCATTTTAAATTTAATTTGAATTTGAAAAGTGGGAAAGGGAGTTTTATTTATCCTGTATTAATTTCCGTCGTTATGGAAACAAATAGTAAGTAGTAAATTGAGTTGCCTACATTTAGGTGCTTCTTACAGAATCTTTGAGAAGCTATATACCTGAAAGGAAACACTTTCGACCATACATTTATTAACAAAAAATGTTAAAGTTTGTGTAAATATCATCCACAAGAGTATTCTGTAACTTAGAATACACTTTTAACAACCTAATAACTGATCCAAAGGCATGCATTAAGCTAAAGTTTTATTAAAATTATACAAGTAAAGCAAACAAAAATCTATTTATCTCAACAACGAAACATTTATGTTGTTAGGTGTGTACCTAAATTTTTTAGAGACACTAACTAACCATATGTGGGACGTTGCACACTATAATCGGCAACGATTTGTCAATACGAAAATAATTTTCGATTTTCTCATTACTGGAACTACGAATGAGTTTTAGATATTGTATAGGTTACTTAATGGCATTGTTAAACTAATATTACTTACATTAATATAATGAATGTTCTATAATACCAACTGTTAGGTTTAAAGGTTACTGTACTAGCAAATAAATTTTGTATTATGATTTATTATTTTAGCAGGGTCAAAAATACAGAAACGCGCTTTTTGATCCGTATTTTATTTACCAGTTTTACATGGTATTGGATTTGTTCGAAAGCAAACACAAACAAAGAAAGAAACTAAATTGGAATTGTGTACTTGCTCTACGTTGTAAATAAAAGAAATACAACATGACAGAATTTTTCAAGTACTTCTCTAAGCGAGCAATTCTATAAACATTGATTTTTCAAGGTGCATTAAATGGATACCGTACTTGTTCTATTCGATTCAGAAACTGCAGCAATAAGAATAAATTGTTAGAAAATTTTATTGCCATGAGAGTAGGAATAATATTAAATGTATTCTGGATCTCGTAGAAAGTGTACGTGTCTGTTATTTGATCCCACGGAACGTCTGCTAGATTTCTATGGAGGATTTTCTTGGGATTTGCCGCAATTTTCGCGGCTTAGCTGCTTCCGAATTTCACTTCGCTTTATACCTAATATTATACACTCCGCTTGCTTTGTAATAATCTATTACCTGCTTTGTTCCGTTTTTGAAATTGTTGAACCTACCAAGGCAATTTGTTTTGATCTGTACTGCTTAGTCCCTTGACAGTAATTTAATGCTGGCAATTTTAAAAGAAGTTACTTATTCTTAATTTGAAAAAATGAACGTTTATTTCAAAGAAACTTTGGATAATTTTAATAGCCGCAGTTTGCCAAATAGGCTAACGTTTGTTCATTCAGTTTGTTTCAAACTTCCATTCAATGCTTTGCTCCTCATATTCGGTAACATAAGCAGTTACTGTATGAGTGAGCATGCATTTTTTGTTAAACAATTGTTTTCTGCGTAGATAATTGTAGGCTCAAACAAAGAAGTTTTCTCCCGCATACTATTATCTTTTCCAATATAGGGTATTAGGTGGCGATTAAGTAGCGACTCGTGAGGCAGTAACCCACATCTAAGATGCCATCATGGGAGCTTTAGGCCTCGTTGTAGAGGGCTTTATATCTTATACAGCTTCTTCTACTTTAGGGTTGAATGTGGATACACGTGCAAAAATACAACCTAGTATTGGAATATTTTCTTCCAACCGTGTTTATTTAATTATACTGAAATTGTGGCTTGTTTGGATTTCCTCGGACTTTTTACAACTAGTAGCTAATTCAGTACAGTCAATCCCCGCCGATTTCCTCTGACAATTTAAGTGATTACACGACAACAGATAAACACAGTTAAACATTCAAAACTTTATCAACTCTGAACAAAATCATTAAATGCTCATGCATAGCAATATCCAATTTTCATAGCTAACAAATAAATACGTATACTCCTAGATTGGATGCGCCCATGTTTACGAAACGTTTGCAGGTCTAAACACATAAAATTTGCTATGTTAGCGTAGAAAGGTTGTTATTTTACGGAATTAATAATACTTTCCTAATTTATTTTACATAGCCTGATATATTGTGCACGAGCATCCTGCATTTTTGTATAATAATTGTATGTACCTTAAATTTTAATTCATGGATACATAGATCAGAACATCTTGTGTTATTTTTAACACTTCTTCTTCTCCTTGCGCCTATGAGTTTTATGAGGAACAAAGGGCGTCTTGCGACGTTTCTGCGGCAGGTATGAAAGCAGCAAGATTTGTCGGCCTTGCATAATTCTGAATCCTTAATCACTATTATTATAATATAACTTTTGAGACTTCTTAAATTGTTTCCATGTTCCTCTATTTGGTGCATCATTTTTAATGTCACTCCAGGTTTTATTAAAAAGGGACCTCGATGGGGCAGTGCGAATACGCGTTGGTAGTTGAGGTCACTGTGAAATTCGTTCTGATCGTCCGCGTGGTCCACCCCCGGCTGAGGCGACCGTATTTCACTTAGTTAAGTTTAGGATACATGTTGCATGAATCGATAGTATCTAAGGGACGCCCGCATCCCCCTGAAGTAATGCGAAAGCGGTTCCGGTGGGAGGGACGGTAGTGTGAATAAATGAAAAATAAAAGTTTTATTAAAAGTATTCCGGTTTTTGTTTTTGTTTTTATATTATATTGCAGGGCTTGTTTTGTTATATCCTAGTTCGTTTTCCGTAACGAATGGCCTATTCATTGTCAGTTCCTCCTTCTAATAGATTGTTCTATTCCATAATTCAACATTAGTGATATTATTAGGCCAGTATATTTTTAATATTCTTTTCAGGCTTTTATTAATGAAAACTTGGATTTCACTCTCTTGTTTGTTGTTCAGTGACCACCACTTGCAACCATACAATAATACACTTTTAACATTTGTATTGAATAGCTGAAGTTTCGTTTCTGTAGAAAAGCTAGTTCTAATATCTTCCATAACATATTGAAAGACACCTGTGCTTTATTTATTCGTTTTTTAATATCTTTATGACAACCATTTTCCTTGGCTACTAAGCTACCCAGATATACAAGTTCTTCTACCGATTCTAGTGTCTTATTTTCTAGCATTATTTTATCCTGCGATCTTTCCTTGATACTGAGAACTTCTGTTTCATCCAAATTTATTTTGAGTCCCAAAGATTCTGACTTTGTTTGTAGGGATATCATTTTTGCCTGAAGGTATTGTATTTTTTCAGCTATTATGCATGTATCATCCGCAGACTCCAGTTGTTCGAGAAACTGTTAAAGTCACCAAGTAAAGCCATTTCTATTTTTCATCGTTACTCTCCAGACAATTACGATCGGAAACAATAGCGGAGATCAAATGCAGCCTTAACGTACTCTCGTGTGGACTTCAAAATCTTTCAGATCTTGTGCAATGGTGCTCTAATTTTGCTCCATGATCTTTATAGAACATTTAGATTATTCGAACTACCCCTGGTATTCCGAAGTCTTATAGTATCTTCTGATTGCCAGCTATCCTATCGAAGTCCTTTTCGAAATCGATAAATCCGAGGTATAATTGCTTGTTCCTTTCGATAGCTTCTTCTGTATTTATTCGAAAAGTAAAACTTTGATCAATGCATGAACGGTGTGGTCTAAATGCTGCTTGATTAGGTCTTAGATGTGGATCGACTATATCTCTCATTCCTTCTAGGACGATTCGAGTTAATATTTTAATTGTGCTGTTAAAAAGTGTTGTAGCTGTTCAATTATTACATTGCGTTTTATGGCCTTTCTTTGGAATTTTGATGATTATCCCTTCGCTCCACTCAGAAGGAATTTCTTCTCTGCTACATATTTTGCTAAGTAATAGAAGTAGGATTTGTACAGAAGTTTCACCCCCAGCCTTTATAATTTCGGCAGGTATTCCATCAGCTCCCGCTGTAATACTCCTATCATTTTTTTAAGAGATCTATGACTTTTCTTATTTCTTCATAAATAATTTCTCATGTGTAATATTTAATTGTTTGTTGTCTATAATATTTATTGCTTCTATGTCTTTTGTATATTTCTTGGAAATGCTCTATCCATCTGGTCAAAATTTCGTTATGGTTAGTTAACAATTTTCCTTCTTCATCCCTCTCTTACATCGTCGGGACATTTTTCTTTCTGACAATTTGCGTGTAATGTTTCATATGTTGTTTTATGTCATTTTGATTTGCTGCTTTTTCTGCGTTTTCTAACGGTTCTTTTAATTTGCTTTAATCTGATCTAGCACTTTTCCTAATTTCTTTCTCCCAGTATACATTTTGTAAGTAGTTTTTCTCGTCCGAGTTAATTGCAGCCAACCATGTATGTTTTATATTTCTGCGTTATTCAATTTTGGACCAGATGGATCTTGATATCCATTCCTTCGATACTCCTTTCTTCAAACCTAACACATCAGAGACTATATTTGTTTCCCAGTATATTTATTAATTCCTTTTTAACTTTAATATTTTCTTTCTAACATTACATATTGTATTTAACGGATTTCTTACTGCTTATATCGTTATTTATATTACTTTTTAATTTTATTTGTAGTTTAATTCTTACCAGTGCATGATGTGAACCAACGTCTGCTCCTCTCATAGCCCTTACATCTCTAATACACTAACCTTTTTATGTATTCTTAACACTAAACCCTTCTAAAACCTGTAATTTATATAAAATATTAAGAAATCTTTTACTTAGTAATTGCTAAAGCTGTTCTTCCTTTTATTTTAATTAGCCCAGGAAAGTATGTCACGCTTTTGTAGGCATTAACTTCTGAATATGCCATGAAATATTAATATACACCCCAAATGGAAATAAAACTCGTAAAAAGTGCTTCTATGCACTATAAAATTCTAAATAAATAATATACGAAGCCATGCAGAATACAAAACTTAGTAAGTTTTCCACAAAACAAAAATATAGTGTGGAAAATGCATATGACTCGTCACTTTAATAAAGTGTTTCAGTAGTAAGTAGTAGTAAGTAAGTTGTAAGTCGTTGATAGATAGATCTTACCAAATATTTTGAGGATGTGAGGAGCAGCTGCCTACTCATGTTTGTTGTGCCGCATTTGCTGCCACATTATAAAACTATTAATTTGTTAAATAATTTTATGCTCAACTTTTATTTTTTGATGAAAATAGCTAAATATTGTTGTGATGTTGCTAACACTTCTCTTCAATGTAGTTCCAAATAGTGTCATAATTCGTATTTACTAATAATCATATCGAAAGAGTTAAAAACAAGGTATAACAAAGGCACTGTGCCGAACAATATTTGTCAAAATGAGACTAACTCGATCAAGCGCTTCAAATCAAAAATGGGGAAATATGCACCTGGATATTTCTATATACAAAGTGGGTGACGAAATTGGTTCCGAGCTGTATAGTTTATATCTACATTGTACTGCGATGGGCGAAATGTCAATCAAACTTACCGTTTACATACTACATTTTCAAGTAGTTGTAACATATTTTTAGTCGATTCTGATTAATATTTTACCAGTTCAACGTTGTCAGTATATGTTCACCAGAAATTATTTAAAAATGTTCTAGAATCGGTGCATTGCTGTACTATTTTCATAATCAGTTTTCTACAGTAAACTTTAACTATTAAAAATTCATAGCTTTGAACAAATTTTCTATGTTACATGATAAACTGATGATATACGACAGAAAACTTGAATTTAAAATTAGAAGAAATAATAGTAAATCTAGAACCAAAGTTGGCGCCAAGGAAATAGTTCGCTCATAATTTGAAATTTCTGTTTTTACGTAAATTTGACGAGGGCTAAACGACCAGTAAAAACAATAAATAAAGTATAACAGCCAAAAATAGAATACTGAGATAAAAAGTTTTATATCGTCCCTGCGTTATTAAACATGAAGGCATTCCAAAATATGAACGCACGCAGGAACCCAATTAGATGACAAGATTAGAATGAAATCCCACCATTGATTTTTTAGAGTTATTCTTTTAGAAGTCCTGAATTCTTTTTATATTTTTGGCATACCGATGAATTTATTGCCAGCAGGAATATGATTTATATTACTTCACTTTTTTACTATAAGCAAATGAAACGTTTTATTTAAAAATGCAATATTTAAAGAAAAAATTACCGAACACCACGCGATTTACCACACCGTTATATCTAAACTTTAGACTCGAAAGGTTCAAATTTGAAACCAAATTTGAAGAAAATAGTTGTAAGCTCACGTCTACTCACTTTTTGGTAGAGCGAAATAGTTTTCACAGCGAGTACATCCTTTCTGCCAGCTAATTATTAAGATTAACGTTCTAATTCAGAATACACCGTCTTGAACCTACGGGCGTATTCAGTCAGGGTCTAGACAAGTTGGAGGAGTATGTTTGGCATCCTAAAAGTCCCCTAAAAAGTACGATTCTAATAGTGGAATTCCGTGTAAATTAAGACATCTGCCGCTTATCTGCAATACTAACATAACGCAGCTTTTAAATCCAAATCCCATATTCAAAGAACACGCCAAATAGGGGTAAAAATCTCAGGCGGACTTTAAAGTACAAGCATAAACCATAATAACGAAATTTTTTAAAATTTGCTGGATAACATAATTTGAAAATCACAAATAAAAAATACTTCTACTTTTTTCCCTGCTGTTTCTAAAATTAATTCGAACAGAGCTATTAATTCCAGAAATTTTCGAAGCCGCCCTTGTATTACTATACACGAGCAGATGCATGCCATTGAAACAGGTCATAGTATTTGGCTGCTTTCGATATTAATTACTTGATTCGTTTTAAAAATATTCTATTTGGTGTTTATCCTTTAAAGGACGATATAAAGAGTGGATATAAAGAAAAGTTTGTTTCCTGATAAAGAAAATTTGCCGGGCTATCGTTTTAACGTTTTTCTTTAAACGTACGTCACACCATTATAGCAATCACAATAATTTTGTAATATTTATGTCTCTTGGTTATATTTAATTTCCACTTCAGCAGCACTAGTACTTCTTTGTATTTACGTTGCTGAAACTGAATGTCCTTAAAGAAGAATTGCTATATATATCAAGAAAAATAGTTTTTACTCTGAAAAATCTGTTATTCTTGAATGTTTGTTTGTTTGAATGTTGTTTCTTTGATGTTTTTAAAGAATTTTTATGAACATTTTTTTTAAATTGGTATTCATCTATTTGCAGTACTTCTGATTTCTTATATTATACAGTGTTCAAAATTGGGGGATTACTGTAAGGCTTTGTTACTTAGGGATACTACTTACCAACCATATTTTACAAAATTCTTGAGCTATAGTTTCTGAAAGATTTCCAGTTAAAATTTTGGAATTTATATCAATTTATATCGTTGGTGAATGTACCGGAGTTTCGTCAAAATTATTATTATATTTAGAATATTTTGGTTTTTTCAATTATAAAGGAAACAAAAAATTTAGTTTTAGAAGTTGTCTAATACATCCCTTGTTCAATACAATATGGTTATATATTAAGGTATATTCTCGGCCTAGGAAACAAATAAATACATAATAATATACTTGTAACAACTTAATACTATATTCATAAATAAATAATTCACCTTAAACATATGTATTGTAACAAAAAGTTTTGAAATTATGGTTGCTACAAGGCATGTCGTAGCTGTCATGTTACGCACTGGGGGTACCTTGTGTTACTTCTTCGCACGTAAACACAAGCAAAGTGAACTTAACCTCAAAGCGTATCTCGTAGCAATAAAACGTATTTTTTTCATTGCTAAAACTTTGTAAAAACTGTGTAGAGTTGTTTAATTCCTCACATTATTTTATAGTTCTTTGGGTAAGTGTCGCCAAATCATGAAATCATGAATAGGAGTCAGGTGGAGTCGTAGAAAAAAATCTAGAGCTGTTAAATCACACGATGTTGGAAGCTGTATGTTAAAAGTATTTCTGCTAATTACTCGATCTTCGAAAGGTCACTAAGGAGGTTTAAAGTATCTCGCGCTACATGGGCCGTTACACCGTCCTGTTGGAATATAACCATACTGCAACTCCTTTTTTTGGATGTAGTGAAGTTTCAGTGAAAATATGGGAATTCTCCGTGCTCCATGTTCTCATATTTTGGGAATTGACGTATCCAGATAGGTGGAACCATGCCTTGTCTTGGAAGAAAGTGTTATCCTATAAATAATCGTTATCGTGTTGTTCAAAACCACGTCTTTTTGCAAAATCTTGTGGAAGCTGTTCGCGCAGAACAGTCATTCAACATGGAAACATAAGCAAATTTTCTTTTAAGAAGGTTCTGCAAGTTCCGTATGAAAGATCAACTTGTTGTGATAAGACACGGAGAGAAGTTGACGGGGCATTGGTCTTACATTTTCCACAATCTCATTGTTTGGTTTTTATAACTACCAATTGCTTCTTTCCTGGCAATACTACCGGTTTAAAGAAGTAACCTGACCGAGTAGGTTAGCTGATTATAATAGTTATTTATTATACAAGTGTCTTACTTGGCATATAAGTCACGCAAGAAAATATTAGGCCACGAGGCGATAGCCGAGTGGAATAATTTCTTGAGTGACTTATATGCAAGTAAGACACGTGTGTAATGTAGTATTTTATCCAACACACAAATTCTATTCGCAAAATAAGGATTTGAAAACTTGACAGTTTAATTAAATTATTTTGACACTTTCTGCTAAAGCTGGAAATGGAATCCTATGAGAAGGCAATGGTTGCTAAGCTTTTTAGTTTGTTGCTAATGTAAATTTATTTACTTTTTTCACAATTTTTTGAAGTCACGAGTTAAGCAGTCTGTGCTTTCCGATTTGTAATAGAGAAAATTCGGGAAGAAGCTGCTAAAGCGTCTTCGAAGATTGTTCCTCAGAAATCAAAAAGTGCGTACGACAAAGAATTTAATGAATTCAGTGCCTGGTGTAGTGAGAAAAAAGTCGACAATGTGTTGGAAGAAGACGTTTTTCTAGCGTACTTCCTAAATGTTTCCCAAAGAGTCGCTCCTTCTTCAATGTGGACCAAGTATTCGATGTTTAAATCTACACTAAAGCAATATAAAAGGATCGATATATCAAAGTATACCCAACTTACTGCATTCTTGAAAAGTGTATCAAAAGGTTATAAACCCAAGAAATCTAAAATTTTGGAGAGGGAGCACATAGAAATTTTTTTGAAAAACGCACCTTTCAAGGAATATTTGCTGGCGAAGGTATAATGTTTCATGGTTTAATATCAGTATAACTAATTTTTATTATTGTTTGTAGGTGGCATTAATTATTGGAATTTCTGGAGCTTGTCGTTGTGACGAGCTCGTCAAATTAACCATTGATCATGTACACGACAGAGGGGCGTACTTTTTTGTTTCTATCCCGGATACAAAAACTTACACTTCTCTAAGCTTCACCATCATTGAAGAAGGATATCCCGTGAATGCCCTAGATTTAATAAAAAAATACTTATCTCTGAGGCCAAAGAATACACCACATCGAAGATTTTTCGTCAACTATCAGTTTGAAAAATGCACGATTCAGCCCGTTGGAATAAGTAAACTGTCACAAATACCTCGTTCAATTGGAAAATTCTTGCAATTGCCAGAACTAGAGTCCTACACCGGGCACTGTATGAGACGCTCTTCTGCCACACTTTTGGCTAATGCAGGCGGCGACATTATAAAAGTCAAACAACTAGGAGGCTGGAAATCGACTTCAATTGCAGAAGGCTATATAGAAGAATCCGTTTCCTCTAAAATTGACCTCGCGAAGAAAATTCAAGGCAGCAGCTCCACTTCAACAGAACCAAACATCGAACCATCCGAATTTGTGCCATCTGTGCAACCTGGAAGTGAGTCTACGTTTGTTGGTACTACTTCCGATTGGAATAAGCCTTCCACCGTTGTAAATATGTCGAGAGATGAATCAAATAATTGTTTAGCGTTCACTACTAATATTAATATTAGTGTTAAATAAGAGTTAACAATAAATGATGGTTTGACCTTGAAAATGCGCCTTCAATAAATAATAGTGAGCTAGACTTGTAACTCACTAGTGAGTTAGAATTATAATCAACTAGTGGGTTATAAACCACATTACTTGTTCGAAATCACCATAGTTATATCGCTTTTATACGTGTGTG
Organism: Limonius californicus; assembly: GCA_014611495.1. Classification (NCBI taxonomy): domain Eukaryota; kingdom Metazoa; phylum Arthropoda; class Insecta; order Coleoptera; family Elateridae; genus Limonius; species Limonius californicus. The sequence continues at coordinate 28,022 of JABXWE010001852.1, forward strand.
TTGGATAAAATTATTAATATTGGCACACAAGTTTTGGAAATCGTTTTTGAAATTCTGCAAAACAATTTGGAATGGAGTAAGTCCACTCACCATTAATTTTTTGAGCAGTCAGAAAATAACACTCAACCGTGAATGATTTTTGCTCTAAAGTAAAAACGATTTTCAAATAAAATTAAATTAACATTTTTTTTGGCCAACAACAGCAAAAACATTACAATAAGCAGATTAAACGGATTTTGGCAGGTGAATAAATTATTTTATCCAACACACACGTATAAAAGCGATATAACTATGGTAATTTCGAACAAGTAATGTGGTTTATAACCTACTAGTTGATTATAATTCTAACTCACTAGTGAGTTACAAGTCTAACTCACTATTATTTATTGAAGGCAATGGTTGCTAAGCTTTTTTGTTTGTTGTCGGCTATCGCCTCGTGGCCTAATATTTTCTTGCGTGACTTATATGACAAGTAAGACACTTGTATAATAAATAACTATTAATTTGACAGTTGTTTAAATTGGCATTTGTTTATAGTTCCATCTCACACATGCACAAAATTGTCATAAACCTCACTAATTTGAAAACTTTTTGATCACATGTTATAAAGACAACTAAAATGAAGGAGTCATTCATTTTTTGGTTTTAATGAGACTAATGAAGTTGTTCCTGATTCTTAATTACTTTAATGTTAAGTAGTAATGCTAAAAATTGAAATTAAATTGAAATCTTCATCAGATATGTGAGAGCCAAAGTTTATTCTGTTATATTTTATTGTTGAATAAAAAAGTTATTTTATGTAGCTCTTACGTATTTGTGCCACTCCTAAAATATACATGTAACGATTTTCGCTTTACATTAATAAAAAATACCAATAGCCTACCTGTTGTTGAAAATAACCTTCTTAAGCACTAAACTTTCGGTTTGTTTAAAAATTGATTGGGCAGTTCTGTTCCCCTCTCTACAGAAATGGACATTGGAAAACTTTGCCTGGACCTCGATAAAATATTTAGCGCCACAGTTCTTCCACAAATTGTCCGTTCCGAGAAGATTTTCTTTGAATAATGTTTCTTCGGTTAAACCTTGTGGAAAATGACTGGCCACCTGCTAATTTTTTGCAGCGGTAACACAAGAATAGCTCGTTACGTTAAAGACAAATACAGTGCGGGGGAACGCTTAATTACTACGGAACGAATTTGCTTTATTAGCCCAGCCTGCCAAGATAAATATTTTGCGAGGACTTCCCGCCTTACATCAGAATTTTTAATAAAACCAGAGTTTTAATCTTTCTTTTATGTTTACTGCTCGACTAATAAATTTGCCTCCTAATGTAGGCCTTACCTTTCCCGGAATTATAACGTACATTTTATGTCGAGAAAATCCTGGCTTCCCCCAATTTAATTTATCTAAGGGCATTACCTCGTCATAATATTTTTATAAAATTATAAAATCCTCCCTATATTAAGGCCGCGCTGGAATATTAAAATACTTTGTTAAGTTCTGTTTTTTATGCATTACGCTCACATTTGCCGCAGCTTTATACTTATTACTGGCAAAGGTAATTAGGACAAGGTATATTAAATCCAACCAAATGTTAATTTATTAAATTATTATTATAATTGATAAACAGCTTAAATTTTTAAACGGCGTTCAAATGTACGTATCAGTAGCGGCTCGCCAAGTGAAGTAGGTTCACTAAAATTTTCATTCAATTGCGAATATTTACTTAAATTACATAAGAAATTATTTATCGGCATGAGACCTATTAGAAGTCGTTTATTTATGGCATACTTACGCGTAGGTACAATAAGCTTAGTGAAAACAAACACACTACATTTTTATGGTAGCCTTGTATTTAAAATTTTAATTTTAAATGTAGTTCGTCGAGCGTGGACACAGTGACCATAACAAATCTTACATACAACACTCGTGCAATTGTAGTGAAGAGATATCCTCAAACGTATTTTAACTCTGCACTTATACCTCCGTTTCCATGGTAACGCCTACGTCAATATCTACAATTGGTTCACGATGAATCGCGCAAGTGAAGAGTTCAGTCGCAATCAGCCGCTGAACTGCATGTTCGGGTTTGACCGTCGGTTTTTAAACGATTTCAACAATTTGAACTCACATTTTTAGCTGTAGTATTTAATGATATTATCTCTCTCACTGACATATTATTTGATGTTCTCCAAAAGAAATCATTGGATATTAATTTTTGTGTTACAGAAAAAAAAAAAACTATTGAACTATTAAAGAGGAAAAGGAATGACGATTTCTTTGACACACTCTTCGAAAAGACTAAGGAAATAGAAATAACACAATTCGATATTTCTAAGCGCCCTACGCGGGAATACGCTAGCCTTACAAATAATGACATTAGAAGCAAATATAGAACTTTGATTTATGAAGTACTGGATCACATTGTAAATATAACAAGGTTTCAAGACTGCGATAAGTTACAATTCAGGTTTTTGGCTGATACTACAAAATTCGAACAATATGATTCGTGTTTTCCGTCTAAAGCGTTTGAAAGTTTAGGTCAATTTTATGGCAATATATATACAAAAATTCGGCGTCTTAAAAACGAATTAAATCTTCTTTATGCCGATGAAAGTTACCGCAATCTACAGACCCTAGAATTACTAGAAAATCTCAATGAGAAAAAAGATAGTTTTACGGAAGCTTACAAATGTTTTTGCCTCATATTAACTATTCCGTCGACAAGTACATCAGTGGAAATAAGTTTTTCTTGCGTTAAGGCTTAAACGAATAAAAACGTACATAAGAAATGCAGTATCTCGGGATAGGCTTTCTTCTTTGGCAAATATTTCAATTCAAAAAGAACTCGTATTAGAAGTAATAAAATATCAACTATTTTACGAAGACATAATAAATAATTTTGCTGCATTAAAGGACAGAAGGATAGACTTGGTCTACAAGGTAATTTGACATTAAATTATATTTTTTCTGTTTGTTGTTATTAGGGTTATTATAATAGCACTTCACCTATTATTTTACCCGCGAACCGCCACTGGTACGTATTATTAAACTAACTTATCTCATTTTGCCAATGCTGTTTTGATAGTGATATGATCTATTTTGAGAATATATCATATTAATGATTTCCATTAATTGTTGACTTATGAATCGCATATTATTTCAACATGCAAGTAAACATCAACAGTACAAGTTCACTTGGATGTTACTTAAACGACCAAACTTCTTCACATCCAGACAAGGAAACGCCTAGGATGCTTATTAATAGACAAATATTTACTCCATAGATCACAAATGCCTACTTTCTACGATTGATATCGCTAATTTGAAAATTTATCCCTCTACGGTTACAGCAAATGTACGCACCTGTACGTAATGGTCTAATTAATCTACAATTCTGGAACGCCTAATCATTTACGCATCAATTAACTAATAATAATCACAACTTAATTAGAAAAACCAAATTGCTTGTTTATATTCTTAAGTGTTTTAATTTTAATTAAAAACTTAATTTTCCGATGTGTGATTAAGCAAGATTAAACTCGGTTCCTAATTTTCGTTTACATACACTCACAAAAGCAATATTTCACGGAATGAAGAACAATCTGTTCATTTAAATCTAGATTAAATTTCGGCAAACTGTCGGACGCATATTTCCAGCGACTGAGAATGAAAACCCCGAGCTTGAATCGGTTTCCGTAGGAATATCTGGACGGAATAAACCAGGCAGGCACGTATCAAAAGCAGCAACAAACTCGGGTTCGTGTTTGGGTTTTCGCGTTTACACATTAAAATTGATACACTTTCCCAAAATAGTCGGAAATCCTTTTTAAGGTACATCAGTAAAAGCATCACGATTCTGTGGAACGGAAATAGTGTATCTGGACGTTTCGCGAATTGTGTTAATAGAAGGGGAAAGCGATATAAAAATACTGATAGGTATCAACTTTGCATTAAGAGTTGATAATCAGTTTGAAAAACCGTCGATAATCAACTGTAGGGGACAGTGAAATAATCAGTGCTTTAGCGGAGCTTTTTTGGTGTAAATTATGTAAATCATCTTAGACTTAGAGGAACCATCCAATTAACACTACAGGGTATTTCACTTACACCTTGTTTCATTTTCTCTGCTTCTAAATGTTTAACATGTTCTAATGGAAACATCCAAGTTTGTTATTTGGTATACTATTTCATGTACCAAGTATGTAAATATGAAACCGGAATTTGCCCATAGATGGCGCTAGCTGTGAATGTAGTTACCGTCAAACCGCGTCATTGGCGCCATTTTCTTGTTTTGACATCTTACAAAGATTTTCAACTCACAACAATACAAGTTTCATACAACCGCATAGTTTTTAATGTCGAATTATGTGCCTGGAAACTACGATTTGCGAACAGCACTGATTTTCTGTTACCATTTGAAGAAAACTGCTGCAGAATCGCATCAAATATTTGTAGAAGCTTACGGTGAGTATGCTCTTGGTAAATCACAGTGCCTTGGGTGGTTTAAAAAATTCAAAAGTGGCGATTTTGACGTGAGAAACGAAGAACGTGGGAGACCATAGAAAAAGTTTGAAGACAGCGAATTACAAGCACTGTTGGATGAGGATGGCGCTCAAACGCAACACAACTCGCGAATCACTTAAATGTGACACGAGAAGCCATCTCCATACGTCCAGAAGTTGGGAAAATGGGTTCCACATGAACTGAATGAAAGACAGCAGAAAACCGAAAAACCACTTAAGAAATGCTGCACGCCAGGTACAAATAAAAGTCATTTCTCCATCGAATTGTGACTGGCAATGAAAAGTGGATATATTTCGAGAATCCTAAGCGTAAAAGATCATGGGTAACTCCAGGCGAACCATCGACATCGACTGCAAGGCCAAATCGCTATGAAGGGAAGACAATGCTCTGTGTTTGGTGGGATCATAATATTATTATTATTATTATTATTATTTGTTTGGGGCTTTGGCCTTGGCATGCCTTTTCGTCACTGCGACCCTTAATGGTTCTATTGTAACTTCCAAGCCCTTGCTTTTGTTAGAGAAGTTGAAGGCTATTGAAAAACCTGAGGATGTCTCTGAGATTTAAGTCTCTTATTTCGGTAGGTGTTCTAGTCTCTTTCCCGAGAATGTTGTGTCTCCGTCGACCGGCAGCATCGCATTTGCATAGGATGTGTTCAGTCGTTTCTGCTGCCACATTGCATAGGCGGCATATTTGGTCCTCAGCCTTACCAATCTTAAATAGATGGTATTTTAGTGGAGTGTGGCCTGTGAAAAGACCAGTGATGGTCTGCAGCTCCTTCTTGCTGAGAGATAAAGCGTTCCTTGCTTTGTTTTGCGAAATGGTTATAAACTGTTTTGCCTGACGTTGTCCTGGTGTGTTTTCCCAGTACGAGGATTTCATTTGTTCCTCCCATAGGCTGACCTCGTGCTTAATGTGACTTTTCTGTATTCCACAACAAGGTTCAGGTCCAGTGTATGCCGTTGTTGCACCTCTTTTTGCGAGTTCATCGGGTTTTTCATTGCCTGGTATACCCTCGTGCCCTGGAACCCACCATAGAGTTACGTGGTTTTTGCTGGCCAGTTGCTTGAGGTTGCCTAGGCATTCCCAGACAAGCTTGGATTCACAGCTATAGGCTTTCAGAGCCTTTATTGCTGCTTGGCTGTCTGTTAGAATATCGATTGTTGCACCTTTATAACCTTTCCTGAGGTTTATTCTAGTGCAAAGGTTTATGGCATAAACCTCAGCTTGGAAGATGGTAGTTCTGGTTCCAAGGGCTTCATAGATGCGGCAGCCAGGGCCGTATACGCCCGCGCCATTGCCTCCTTCCCCATCTTTGACCCATCCGTGTACCATTGGAGCGATCCTCTTTTAAATGGAGGCGCTCCTGTTGACCATGTTTCTCGGTCAGGAATGTTGACTTTGAAGGGTTGGTCAAAATTGTATGCTATTTGCATAACGTCTGATACGGTATACGCCGTTCGCTCTAAATGGGCGAGGATTAGAATTTCTAAGTGGCCTGTTAGGTCCCCTGATTTAAAATGGTTGATCCTTGCGAGCGTTAGCGCATGTAGCATCGCCTCCTTTTGCACCTGTAAGTGTAGGGGCATTATACCTAACATGGCTTCCATTGCTGCAGTTGGGCAGGTGCTCATGGCTCCTGTGATACTCAGACAGGCGAGACGTTGTATCTTCTCTAGTTGTGACTGAGTAGTAACTTGTGTTGTTTTTGGCCACCGTACAAGCGATGCATAGGTGATCATGGGTCTTATAATTGTTACGTATAACCAGCAGATCAGCTGTGGCTTTAGACCCCAGTTTCTTCCAAGAAGCCTGCGGCATGTTTGAGTTGCTATCACTGCCTTCTTTTGGAGTTTTCTGATGTGTGAATTCCACGTTAACCTTTGGTCCAGTGTCACTCCAAGATATTTGACTTCATTACTGAAGTCAATGGTCGTTCCTTCTAGCGTGGGGGCTTTTAGATTTAGCTTCCTTCGCCTAGTAAAGGAGATAATGACCGTTTTCTTTGGATTTATGCTTAGGCTTTGACTTCGACACCATCTGTTAATAGTATCGAGAGCCATCTGCATACGTTGTGAGACAGTTGTGTCAAATTTTCCACGTACTATGATTACTAGGTCATCCGCATACCCTTGTAATTCGAAGTCGTGTCGTGATAACACGTTGAGCAGGTCATCAACCACCACGGACCACAGAAGAGGTGACAATACCCCTCCTTCGGGGCAGTCTCTAGTTGCCGTTATGGTAATTTCTTCTCCTGCTAATTTGGCTGTGATCTCTCGACTTTCCAGTGTGGTTTTAATCCATTTGGTAGTCGTAGGATCGAAGCCTTTCTTTTTGGCAGCTCTTTCTATGGCTTCAAAGGAGGTGTTATCAAAGGCACCCTCAATGTCTATGAAGGCACATAGAGCTATTTCTTTCGCCACGTACGTCTTTTCAAGTCTTTTAACGAGACTGCTTAGAGCCGTTATGGTGGATTTTGCCTTTTCATAGGCATGTTGGTTGGGGTGAAGTGGGCGGTCTAGGAGTACCTCACTTCTCAGATACTGATCAAGTAACTCTTCCATGTCTTTTAGCAGGAATGAGGTTAGGCTTGGTGGGATCATACGGGTGTGATCTATTATGAGCTGCTAAAACCTGGCGAATCCGTTAATACTGAACGCTACCGACAACAAATGATCGATTTAAATCAAGCTTTGCGTGAAAAACGACCAGAATATTAAAAAATGCAACACAAAGTGACTTTTCTTCATGATAATGCACCATCCCACACAGCAAAATCGGTCAAAGAAACGATTGAGGCGTTTAATTGGGAAATACTTTCGCATGCGGGTTACTCACCAGACTTGGCTCCGTCCGATTACTACTTATTTGCATCGATGGGACACGCACTTGCTGAGCAGCGCTTCACTTCTTACGAAAATGTACGAAAACGGCTCGATGATTGGTTTGCCTCAAAAGAGCAACAGGTTTTTTGGCGTGGCATCAACAAATTGTCAGAGAGATGGGAAAATGTATAGCTAGCGATGGGCAATACTTTAAATAAAATATTTTGTTTCATTTTCATACAATCGACGTGTATTTTCTACACAAAAATTCCTGTTTCGTATTTACATACCTAAGTATCTTCCTCCGTAGGGGACTCGCGCAGTTAATATAGTAAATACGTACGTTTAAGTTTAACTTACATCTCTTTCTAAGACACGTGACAAATTTTATACAGGTACTTTTACGACCGTACGTCTCACAACGAAAAACTGAAATACAGATTTACTTCTATATTAGAACTGACACACACCGCCTTGTATAAACAAATGTCACAACAGTTCTCAACAGGTCATGCCACAATGTTTCATTTTTGACAAGTTCGGTGTTTGGGAGTGCTGTCTTATTTCATACTCTCAGCTGTCATGTACCTGCCACTAATCCTTTACCGTGAACGCTATATGAAAAATAGTATATATGTACTTACTAAAATATGGAACTTCAACTAACATTGCTAATTAATAGGTAATTGTGGAAAACTACACTTTGGTAATCTAAAGCATCACCTGATAGATACACAAAACCGCAATAACTTACAAATTTAATATCTCCATTAAATTTATGGGGCAGAAAATTCAAAATTGAAATAAAAATCTTGCCTGGAAAATATGAAAGCGGACGGTTTACGAAATACGCGTTTGATATGACGGGGCGGTTTATCGAATGAACCCCTTTCGAACAAAGGAGGTACCGCACTAAAATATTTTTATGGGCCATACTGAATGTTTATGGTTTACGGCTTACGGTAAACATCATCTCGGCCAATGTCCGTCTAAATGCCCCATTCTGTATGGGCATTACAAGGGGAGGCAAATTTCCCGCCTCTTTACGCTATAATAGAGCTGCAAAAAATGAGATATCAAAAATAAATTCATAATACAATACCTCTCTTTCAGGAATTTAATTTATTTACGTTGGAATTAATAATAAATATAGAAGCATTGTTTGAAGTTACCACTTCTGCAAAATTATTGACGGCTGAAAATTATTAATACATAGTTTAGGTATGCTTTTGTTCAATAATGCAAAGAACAAAACCTGATGCGAAGTTTTTTATATGCCGAACTTAGCGTTGAAAATCTGCTCATACGAGGTTTGGCATTTTCATTCTTGGGTGGACACTTCAGCACTGGAGAGACGTGAAATGAAAACAACAGTTAAGCAGGATACACACGTTCACAGTTTCATCAACAGAGCTTCTGCTTCTGTCAGTCTTCCTGGAACAACGAGTGCATATTAATGTTGCTGTAGGTTACGGAAAACTGTAACATACTTATAAATGTTGAAACTCGTGTACGGTGATAATATATTAAATTGTACTAGTCTGTTTGAATGGTTTAAACGTTTCCAAAAAGGACTTGAGGATGTTCAAAACGTCCCTAGAACCGGGTATCCGTCAATTACTCCAAATGCTGATTCGGTCGCAAAAGTTTGTGAAATTGTGGCAAAAAATATCACATAAGTTGAATATAATTGCTTCTGGCTATAATTAATTTCAAGATAATTTAAACGCACGTAAAAATAAAAATAATCAACAATGAACATTTAGTTTCGCCGAAGCTAAAGATGTTGTAATTTACATTTAACAATAACAACTATCAACAAACTTCTACTACAGTGCGTTGACAAATAGTAATGACAATTTCAAGTTCTCTATTAGTCCTATACCATTTTTTAACTTCTGATATCATGGTTCAAGTTCCAAATATAAAGTTTTCACGTTACCATAATTTTGGGATATGCATTTTCCGTATTATTTGTTTCTCTTCTTCTTCTGTGTATAGGACAAGGGCCTGTTAATTACCTACAATGGGAGCCTTTCTTGCGCGTATGCCGGGCAGGAGGATAGGTAACCTAAACCGCTGACAACCGGGACCGACGGCTCTCCGTGCCCACCGAAGTACGGCCGGTTGCATATACCACTATATTGATCCACTCATCCGACATTGACTAGCGCGGGCTATTCGACACTACGAATATGGTTTGTTCGGCGTCCGCAGTGTTGTGGTATTGTAATGTTACGAGCAGGAAACATACACGTTATAAATATTTTATATTCACGCAATGAGACAATGTAGTAGTACAATTCTGTTTCTGGAAAGTGTGGTATGGATTCACCATAAAGTAAAATAATCTGAAAAAGAACACTCTTTTTCTATTGTTACTAACAATCCAAATTCTAAAAAATAAGATGTACTAAAGCAAAGTAAACCGATTGATCTTTTTTCTTCAACTTATGGCGTAAAAGTTACAGTCATTAATTGGTTTTTTAAGATTCTATTTTAAATAGTACTGTTTTAATTGAATTATCAGTAGATAAAGTAAGACGCGGCATATCTATCAGATTTCGGCTTCTCTGTAACGCCTTCTTTCAATTTATAAAACGTGGGGTTTAATTGCAGCTATTTATTAAACAGAGATACAAATTCGTAATTTAAATAAAGATGCTGTTACGGCAGAGTGAAATATGAGCGTAAATTAATATTTTTAGAACGTCAGTAGTAGTTTAGAAAGTTATTTATATCTTCCATTTTTTTTTTTCGAAGATGTAATTGATTGTTGGTCGTATCACAAGCACGACCCTAAAATAATCATATAAAACCTTTCAACAAACAAATCAAGTTGCAAACTTATTTCTGAATGCTGTCAGCGCATTTATTTCATGTAAAACTGGGAAATGTTTTGGATCATTACAAACCCATAACTACAGTTTTATCAATGTCTACCAGACGCAAACAAACGTTTTTTTTTAATCAAACATCCACGACAGCTTTTCTAAAATGGCTGAAAATTTTCAGAATGATTGATATCAGAACTTGCTTTGCGGAGTTTGTTTAAAAATAATAAAATTGTAGAAGATACAGTTATATTTTAAATTGAATACCCATTTTATCAAAACACGTTAGCAGATCGACATGAACACTAAATTGGCTGATAGGTGTTAAAGGTAGGAAATCGGGTAAATCTTAGTAATTTCGTGGTATAGGTTAGTTCGTCATATTTTTTCATTATTTTCCCACAAAATAACCGATGGTCGAAATAGTTTCAACGTCTGGTAATAGATGGTATAGGGTGTCTGTTTTGTATAGGTATTAAACATGTGCTGGTAAATCGTCTGCAGAAAACGGTAACTAAACGGAGCGGGAATTGTGATTACGTTTATTTGGTGTTGCGATAGTGTGTTAGTTATCCAGGTGGATTTATAATTAAACTAATATGTAGATCAATAAGATTTGGTGCAATGTTAGATCATACTTCGGTTTAATATTTAGACTTCATTGTACCCTCGTTATGGGAGATTTACAACGGGAATTACCTTAGGTGTAGAGTTGTAGTACTTAGATTTTAAGCAGCCTAAAGGTGAACTTTATCGATAATCTCTATATAAATAAGGATAATAGTTGATGTAACATGTTAAACATTATTATTAATAAAAACAAATTATCACGATTAAGCGATTATCACGAAATTAGAACAATTGTTTTTCTTTCTAATTTAAGATGCTTTCCAAGTATTGTCAGTACAGACGAGAAGATTTGTTTGAAGCAGCTAAACTAGTACGTGATAATAATATATCAATTTACAAACAGCAAAGCAGTGCAATATTCCTTGGTCAACACTGAAAGATTGTTTGAAACGATCCTCAGAATAGGAAAATATTGAGCAGTGTTTGCCGAAACTAGCACTCACGCCAGAATTAGAGCAAAGGATTGTCAAGTATATCTTTGCAATGCAGGAGTTAGGATTTGGTCTCACTGTAAATGCAATAAGAAAGCTGGCTTTTAAGCTTGCCTGACTATCAGTAGACAAGCATCCTTTCAATACCAAGCAGCAGGTAGCAGGTGAATGGTGGTGGAGAGACGTCAAAACCAGATATGGGTTAACTCTACGGGTTCCTGAAAATCTTGCAGCCATCAGATCATCAATGGCCAACCGCGCTATCTTAAATGACTTTTGCGATAGCTTGGAGAAATTCGTTACCAGATTAGGAACCGCAGATCGCCCTGATTGAATTTAGAATTAAGACGAAACGGGCTTGTCATATGTAGTACGACCATCAAGAATTGTAACCTCTGTCGGGAAAAAATAAGTGTATAACGGGGCTTACACCGATCGTGGTGAAAATCATATTATGATGGGCTGTATTAACGCTAGTGGTCACTGGAGTCCTCCTCTCATTATTTTCAAAGGAATTAGGATGAGTGATGACCTCAAAAAGGACATCGTTCCTGGCACTTTCGTAAAATTATCTCTCAAGGGATGGATAAATGGAGATGTCTTTGTGGAATGGTTTCGCCATTTTATAGCATCCATTTCAGCAACTCATCCCGTCAACCTTGTGATGGACTTCCATGCATCACACATTACGGAAGAGGTAATAAAGTTGGCAAACCAGAACGATATTTATATATTTACATTCCCTGTCCATACCACGCAGTTTTACAGCCGTTATATGGCGTATATCATCCATTTAAACAGGATTGGTCGAACAGCTTGAATGCCTATATGGCACACACTCACTTACTTACTCCTTGGCTTGAGCAGTCCATGAAGGACCATCCTCTCGGGTTGAGGAGCTTGGGGTTTTACGTGGGACGGTGATTGCCCGCCCCCAACCCTACTGATATAGTTCAGTAGGGCTTCTTCCTGTTCTTCTCTTCATCTATTTCAACACTGCCTTCTGTCCTTGTCACTACACCTCACTTTGCAGTTATCTCTTTGCATCATTAACGATCCCTGCCTACTCTTTTCTATATTATGCTGTCTTCTTCCAATTCCTTATTCCGAGCTCCTGTAGGTCGTTTTCCACACTAACCCTCCATCTGCTTCTTAGTCTTCCTTTTGTCCTACTTCTCTCAATTTTTTTTTGTTCACGCCTTTTTAACACCCCGTGTATCCTCCATACGTTGCAGGTGTCCTGCCCAGCTTAGACGCCTGCTACGGATGTCGCTAGTAATGCTTGGACATTTGAAGATTGTTTTGACTGATGGTACATTCTTACTCTCCACACTTCATTCTCTTGCACCGGGCCGTATATTTTTCTTAAGATCTTCCGCTCCCATGTCTCCAGCAATTTTTCTTCTTTTCTTGTGAGGGGCCATGTTTCTGCTGCGTATGTATATATTTGAAGCTTTCACAGACCTTAGACGTCCATCGCTTTTTGGTGTGAGACAAGGCTAAGTTAGTTTGTGCAATGCACAACAGGGCCCGACTCTGCGGGTTACCGTGCTGGTGCGTAACCATGCTTAACCTGCTGTTGTGTGTGAATGTATAACACCGCTATATACATATGTATGTATATATATATATATAACCAATAAACCAAATCCGATAATTTTCATACCCTAATGAAGCCGCCGTATTTTACCGCATTCAAACCTGAAACAATTGCGAGTTTTAGGAAGATGGGGATATAGCCACTTAATCGTACCGCAGTTCCCCAGGAAGCTATTTCAACTTCAAGATTAACGCACCATAGAGCCTTGACGCCGGAACCGGATAATAAAACAATTGATGGAATATTGACGGTTCCAACAATCCAACCTAACATCCAAGAGGCTTCAAGAATGAAGAAGAAACGGGACTCTAGCGCAAAATGCTTGAACCCTCCATCTCCTGAGAAAGGTGAAGCATCTCGGAAAGTTGGAAGACTACAGAAAACTGGAAGTACCATTTCTGTCCCCAGCACTTCAGGAATCCGGAAGAAAAGAGATGAGTGGGATTGCGGATCTTGTGGGTTGACTTACAATGAAGAAAAAAACAAGCGCTGCTTGGATCTGATGTAGCTTCTGCTTGGTTCGGTATCATGAAAATTGCCAAAATGGATATGATGAAGCTGAAGATGTATTTATGTGTGTTGGCTGTCAGAGTGGTCCAGAAAATGACGATTGATGGGTGAAAATTTGTAACGAATACTTTGATTAAATTTTGCTGTATTTTGTAGCGATTTTTATGTTTTAATTGTAAAAAATAGGTATCACAGTTTTACCAAGGTACTATCGCGAATTAATCATTGTACACTGGAAAAGCGTCTATCGATGTGTGCAGCTCAAAATGTATGTATTTTATGTCGCCTATAAAAATTCAAAAAAACATTATATTCTCACGAACTTACCAAGGTTTGCCCTATAGAATATTGAGAACCATTCTATGATAATGACACAGCTCTTAAGTTTTCAAACATATATCTCACCTAGTATTTCCACCCTTAATTATTTCCATCTCATTTTCACTCCATCGCTTTGGTTTCCCCGATTCTATCCACAATGTTGAAAAAAAGAATCATGAAAAGCATCAACTTCGGATGGCATTTGTTTTATGATAAACTACGGGTTAAGGATATCGTTGTACAACATCATAACTCAGTTATAAAAAAATATTTGCTGATAACACGGAAATACATTTAAGTTTACATATTGTTATTCCTATGAGCTGTAACTGATAAAGAGCCCTTTGTCCTTATCGCCGGGATCACCAGAGGAACAACCACCCTCACATAAAATGATTGAATTTATTCATCTTTACGCTGTACAAGAATATAACAACTTATCCTAAAACTTTATATTAAACTACTTACAATAATAAAGTCAGGTGCAATGCCATTGCTAGGTTGGCCATTGAGAATACTGTCATCCATCAATCACCCACTGACAACTGCCAACTCTTCAACATTGGCTAACTCACTATTTCCTCTGTCATAGCTTCTGCTTCAAGTCCAACAACTATAGATTAATGTATATAATGGCGATCGTGCAACAAACTAATGGCTGGCTAAGGCTCACATCAACGTGACCGCCCCCTTCCTCAACTCTTCAGTGTCCTTTCTTTAATTCCCTTTTGCAAAATTTAAAACTAAAACAATTAGCCCCCAAATTTAATAAATATACAATTTTTTTAAGTTTACTAAAAAAAAGTCAATCTAAAGTTATAACCCATAAGCAACGGCCTGTTTGTTACTCAATTTCCCTTATCACGCGTATTACTTATTCCACATTGCCTAATTTAATATTCTAATGTACTTTGATTTTGCTGAGTTAAAATAACATCACTGCTTGCAACATAAATGTGTATGCAACTAATTGAAGTCACATTACAACAGCTATGAAGCAATAATAATTTAATATAGAATTTTGGAAATTGGGTTCGTAACAGTTATGAAAAATTTATCTTAAAACAAATTAGAGTGCCACAAAATTTGCGATTTTGTGAGTTGAGATTTATGCTTTTTGGGAAAATTATATTGGTGTTTTGCTTTCGAAATATTTTATTCAAGATATTTACTTCGGAATTTTCAGCGAACATGTGCGAAAAAATTAAACCACTGACGATATTTAACCCCTAAATCACCTAGTACATTTTTTTAATTCGGCACTTTTACAGAGATATGAAGTTTTTTTACACCAGTTCGCGAAAATATAATAAACTTTTTTCTTCTTGTTCGATTTTGATAAACGTTGTTGTTTTGGAAAGCTAACAGCCGAAGCTTAATTTCCAGTCAAGAAAAAGGGTACAGTTGTTTGTGGAAAGTGGATGACATTTGACTCAAAAGTGAAAAGTTTGAAGTAAAAATTAGTAAATTAAGTGTAAGTATTTAAATTGTCATTTCTATTCGAAACTGTTAAATAACTGTTCTAATATTGAATTTTCGAAAAAATTTTTAAACTTAAGTTCACAGTGTCATTTTCAAGACGTACCCCAACTAACAAATTATTAAATAAAATTTTTTACTTCTGGCTCAGATTTCATCTTTTTTTCACGTTCAATTGTACATTTTAACTGGAAATTAAGCTTAGACTGTTAGCTTTCAACAAAATTGATCAAAATTAGACAAGATGCAAAAAAAGGTATTATCATTTTAGTGAATTTATGTAAATAAACTTTGAAGGCCCATATGTCCAGTGCCGAATTTTAGAAACATTTACTAGATGATTTGGGAGTGAAATAAAGTCAAATATGCTGTTTAAAGTGTTTCGCATATGTATAGAATCACCCTGTATAATAAACAATGGAAAGCATGTAAACCCCAAGCAGGATTTCAAAATAGTTTAGTTTTTATTTATACGGGATTTCTACCCTATCGGCTATTAATTGCATAAGTGCGTGGAAGGACTATTATAACCATTATTATTAATAAGGCCGCAAGGCATCCAAGTTCAAGTGGAAGTGCGAAATTTCAACCAAGTTTACAAACTGTTGAATTTTGAGATAATTGCTGGTTTGATTAAATCGCATTCATGACAATAGTGTATTGTATGGTATGGAGTAACACCCACTTAATTGAATTAGCTCCTTAGTCCTTAATCAGTATAGACACACGCCAGTCGACAAACAACAGCGCGAGATTGTAGCATAATGTAAAATCAGTACGGGTCGTCATCTTAATGAACGGTCAACCCAAAGGAAATGTACGAAAGACCGCGAAATCCGGAAATAGATATTCCTGTTAACAATATAGACGTCGAGGAGCTCTGCGGTTTAACCATCATTTCGTCCTCATTTGCTTCCATGGGCGATAATAGATTAAACAATTTATCCAGTCAAATGACTGATTGTTCAGTTCTAAAGATCGAAAATCTTTCCAATAATCTAACAGCCCTATTAATTTATTCGCAATTAAAACGGATTGCTGAAGCAAAATTAATGTGCGCGCTTTATTAAACCAGGGAAAAGCTCTTTGCGCGCTTGTTTTTCTCTTGGAAAACTTGGAAACTCACATGGGAACGAAATAATATTCGTCTGGGACTTTTAGAAGAATTAGACTTCGACTTCACTTTGTAGGTTTGTTTATATCGCTTTAGAACTTTCCAAACTGGAAAAACATCTTCAGAAACGAAACTAGGTAATGGAAATACGGTTATATTTCCCTTGTTATTTTTCACGAATCAGCTTTTGCTGTGTGGAAGTAGAAAAACGTTACAAACTTCTTAAATACTGCACATGAAATTGTAAAAATATAACCAGTCGGAAAATCGAACCGGCGGCGGCGGCGGCTTGATTTTTAATGGTCTTGCACCTCGTTTTTATTGCGTGGGTGAAAATGCAGACCGTAAAGCCCCTAATTAGATTTGTGACGTAATTACGACTTAAATCGAGTTGCAAATGCAGTCTAGCTTTCCCGTTCTCTGTTAGCGCACCTGTTTTTTCCAAAAGGGTGAGTGTCGTTTCCTAAAATATTTATTAGACATGTGATGGACGAGTACTTTAACGTATTACCGAAAATGTTTAAAATATTCATTAAAAAAACGAAAAGTGATCTCATGTAAATTTTAGTATTTAAAATCGAGACAAATATTAAACAAAATAATATCAAAGTAACTTATAGTAGCTATTTTTTAACTAGGAGTGAGCGTTTTCCTATTGCATTTGACAAAGCTCAGATTTCATTATTTATTAGAGCTTTTTCAACTATAAATAGAGTCTGCTAAAATGAATCAGCACCGATATCTCGGGTATATAAAATATTAAAATAATAATTTTTGGACAGAATACAGAGAGTGTTTATAATAATTATTTTTTCAAAAGTTAAATTATCAGTGTTGATTATTGTTTCGAACGGTGTTCTCAGTAAAGCTTTATTTTTTAAATGCTCACTTTAGGAATTCTAAAATGTTTAAACAAGTGCACTGGTCTATGTTTTCAACGTACTGCGGTATTAACGTAAAATTGAAAATAAAACAAAGAGGCATCTACTTTAGGCAAAACAGAGTTGCGCCGATAATGTCTTCCCAGATACTTTTAAAGCGCGGCTTCTCGCATTTATAACTTATATTGTGTTAACTATTATCGTTTGCAGTCATTAGGGTGTTAATTTGTTTAATATAAATCAATTTTAAAAATAATTGAAGATCACAATTTGATGTGTACCACTATTATATGTACTAATCTCATCACACAAAAAAGCTGCTAAATGGATCTACGTGCTGAAGCGTCAGGTTATCACGTGAGAAGCCCGGTATCGATTCCCGGACGGGCACAATTTTTTAGTTATAAGTTTAATTTTTTGCTGATCTTAACGGTGTTAATAATCCTTCTGCCAATCTAATTTTTATTTTATTGTTAATACCAAAGGTGCCAACTCTTACTAACACTAGGATTTACCGAGCTAATGGCAAACAGTAATATAAAACTATTTTTACTAAATAAACAATATTAGATAATAAAAGATTTGCTAATACCTCTAAAATTAACAAAAAACTTAATTTCAATATAAATTTTTTTAAATAGTACTAACACTGCCCGGAATTGAAACCGGGTTTTATTATTTTTATTATTGCATATAGTAGTCGTACATCGAATTGGACTTTTACTTGTTTAAAAAATTTATTTAAACTAACTAAAGTATTGCTCTAATGACTTTAATCGATAACAATTACACAAACTAATTAGTAAATGCAAAAAGTCTTATTTAAAGGTATCTGAAAAGACTGGCGCAACTCTGTTACGCTGTTAAGTGTTGTCGTTTAGATGTTTCTGTTTTATTTTCGATTTTACATTAATACCGCACTAATTTGAACTCACAATCCAAATCCACATTTGTTTAAATATTTAAGGAAAACTCTTAAAGTTGTGATTTAAAAAATGGAGCGTTGCAGAGAACAAGGTTGCAAGTAATGATCAATACTAAAAGTTTTAATTTTTAAATACTAATTTTTATAAGCAGTTTATTAAAACTATTTTCCCGTCGCCTATTACAAAATTGTTAGGTTGGAGCTTCCTATTACTTTTTATTTAGTTTATAAAAATCGCTTAATTTTAATTATTATGATACTGTAATTACAACTGCAAGAAAACTTTGTCTTAGGCGGTGAATTATATAAAAAAGCAAAAGAAATATTAAAAGATAAACTAATAAATTGGGAATATTTGACTACTATATTGATAGACTATATATCAAAATCCCCCGAACTGTAGCGTTTCTAACTAAGATAGGATCGAAACGGTAGATATGACAATCCAAATGGACAATTAGATACTAATGGAGTCAGAATGTTTTCAGAGCTTATTCAATTTTATCAGCTTAATAACTTTTTATTTTTAATGGAACAGCTACTATGCATTTTTTTATTAAAACAAGGTATCATGACAGAAAATAGCAAAAACTGTCTATAATCACACATACTTAGTTTTGAATTATCTATTTTGATTTAAAAAACTGGCGCAGCACTAAACAACACGCATAGTTAAACTAAATATAGAATACGGAGGTGTTCAACACGATAATAACAAAAACTTGTTTACTTAACATTAAAAATATTGTAAAAAATCACAACACGTTAAAAATAAACTGAACCAGTTACGCTACTATTGAAAACTAATTATGAAACCTATAACATAATAAAAGTGATTGTTATCACTTTTTATGATAGCCGAGAGTCTTATTATTGAACACGGAGAATAATTTATTCAGCTTGGACAAACAATATTTTGAAGTATATTTTAATGTAGGGGCGTGAGTAAGCAAGTGGTTCACTTGCTTGCAGTCAAGGCCACGAAGAAATTCGGGAAGGTCGGGCGTGGATTCGATACCGGGCTCCAACGATACTGGTTTCTTGTTTCTCATCTCTCAAGGTACAACAAGCGAACGACATGGAGGATATGACACGCAAACTGATTGAAGAATACCGAAATTGGGGACTAGAGGTGAACACAAATAAAACAGAATATAGGTGCATAGGTGGAGCACAATAGGACCTGATCTTAAATGATGGACAGAAGATTAGAAACTACAACACTTACAAATATTTACGTCTACATATTTCACGGGACGGTAGGTACCTTGAATGAAGCCATACGACGCAGGAACATCGAATTAAAAAAAGCTATTACACAGCTAAATAGCATTCTCTGGGATAATACTATTTCGAAAAAAAAAATAAGACTCTCATCTACAACACAATAGCTAAAAGCATAGCAACCTACAGCTCTGAAGTCGGGCCACTTAAAAACAACGGAAAAAGCACTACTAGTAACAGGGATGGATTTCTGGAGAAGAGCTGCCAGCAGATCTAGGAGAGACAGAGTCCGGAACGAGAGAATTAGGGAGATCACGGGAGTCAAGCATTCAATAGTAGACGACATTAGAACGAGACAACTTAAATGATATGGACATGTGCAACGCATGCCAGAGGAACGGTTACCAAAGCAAATACTGAAATGGACACCACAAGGAAGGCGCAGAAGACCTAGAAGAAGTTGACGGGAAGGAATTGATAAGGAGGTGGAAGTGAGAGGTCTGGGGGAAATCTATGGGAAGATAGAGACCAATGGAGCTTGGGTATCGGAAGACGGAGATCGTTATAACCCGATTTATATATATATATATATATATAAAAAGTAGAGTAGACTTCACGGTACTAATTTGAGTCCGGGAAATAGCACATTACGGTACCAGGTACTGTACTGTTACTTTACCGGATTGTTACCTTAGTAACTTTTGTTTCTGATAAATAATCAAAGTTACATAAGAACGTATCCGTTAAAATAACAATTTATTTTTTAATAAAATGATCACATTGCCTATTGTCAAATATGACAATTAAAATTTTAATTTTGCTTTTTATTTAAAATCGTTAACAGTGTGAAATAAAACGTAGTACGCTACACGTCCGTGAAGTTATTATGACGGCGCTCGTTTAGATATTCTTGACGCGGCTCTTTCGTCGCCTTGTCCATAAACATCTAACTCGTACCGTAATAAATCACTTCCCGGGCTTGTAACGTAAATTACTATAAAAGTATGACACAAAACCTTTCCGCGGCCTACATATTCTTATTAATTAATGTGAATATATGTTGTTTCATGATGATTAATGGATATTTAACAACATTAATAATAAATAATAGGCAGTTAAAATAATATATGCAAATATTTTTATATTTGAACTGTAATTTGTCGTATTTAAATTTGATGTGCAAGTTCTAATGCGATCGCATCTATATTGTATAAATTACAAAGTTAACGTGCGTTAATAATAAAGTGCAGAAATCTTAAATATACACTTTATTATTAATGCGTATGATCTTCACGAATAGCTAAAAACACTTGACATCTTGCTGGTATGGATCGAGTCAAATTATCTAAGAATTTTTGAGGAAACATATCCTATTTCTCTCTGAGAGCAATTTAATGTTCCGGAATTGTACGCGTGGTGGCGTATTTCACGCAGAAACACGTCTTCCTAATGCATCTCAGGCCTGTACGATAGAATTACCATGAGGAGAATATGGTGGCCAGTCCATTTCATTTAATCAAACCAGTTGTCCGCGATGTTTGTTTGATGTTGACAACATTATCATCCATAAATATGAATCGTTTTCCCACTGCCGTTGCGTACGGAAGAACAATGGGTAACAGAATCTCGTCCAGATACCTTTGGGCAGTAAGAGAGCCATTCTGAATGAAATAAACATCCATGTGACCTCCAGCACTTATCCCGGTCCATACCATCACACCGCTACCTTCATATTGTGGCCGTTCGCAGACAAGTTGTAGATTATTTCGTATTCCGAGTTTACGCCACATTACAACACGCCTATTATCTAGTTGCAAGAGAATGTTGACTCGTTATTAAACAATACTTGTCATAATGGCCCCACTTCCTACGTTCCTCTGTCCACAAGGGGGAGGCCAACCAGTGATCTTCAAGTTGATAGGACTATGTAATGAAGACGATTTCTTATTGTTTGTGTTGATACCAGCCTTCCAGTAGTAAACTCAGTTAGAAACTGGGTTGCTATAAGGATTCGATGTTTACATGAGAGAGCTAATGATCATCTCTTGGTGTTGTTGATGCCGGTCGACCTTATACTTGTATTCATCGAAGATCTTCAGTTTCCAAAAGGCGAGTTCAAAGTCAAGAAATTAACTTTGTGTTCCCCAAACACTTGGGGAAGAGCTTACTATGTCCCCAATTCCTACGCTCCTCTGTCCACAAGGGGGAGGTCAATCAGTGGTCTTCAAGTTTATAGGACGATGTAATGAAGACGATTTCGTATTGTTTGTGTTGATACCAGCCTTCCAGTAGTAAACTCAGTTAGAAACTGGGTTGCTATAAGGATTCGATGTTTACATGAGAGAGCTAATGATCATCTCTTGGTGTTGTTGATGCCGGTCGACCTTATACTTGTATTCATCGAAGATCTTCAGTTTCCAAAAGGCGAGTTCAAAGTCAAGAAATTAACTTTGTGTTCCCCAAACACATGGGGAAGAGCTTACTATGTCCCCAATTCCTACGCTCCTCTGTCCACAAGGGGGAGGCCAATCAGTGGTCTTCAAGTTTATAGGACGATGTAATTAAGACGATTTATTATTGTTTGTTGATACCAGCCTTCCAGTAGCAAATTCAGTTCGAAGCTGGGTTGCTTTAAGAATTCCATGTCTACATGCGAGAGCTAACGGCCATCTCATGGTATTGTTGAGCTGGTCGACCTTATACTTGTATTCATCGAAGATCTTCAGTTGCCAAAAAGCGAGTTTAAAGTCAAGAAATAGCTTTGTGTTCCCCAAATACTTGTGGAAGAGCTTACTATGTTCATGCACCTTTCAATTGACCAAGGCGCAAAAGCCTCTAATTTAGACTGAACATGGTGTCCTCCCATTCTTAATTGCAATTAAAATTAAAAATCACTACTGATAACCAAAAAAGATAAAATCGGTACTGTGGCCAGTAGCGTGTTGAATCGCCTTTACTATCATCCAGCGACGATTGCATTTTAACTTGCCGAAACGAATGAAAACGCGACAAAGCTTTTGGTTTCTTTTGTAAAATTGTTCTAGCTGAAATGCAGATGTACCTACTTTTAACTGCCTGTTTTTATTATGTTTTTACTATTATTAATGTTGTTATACATCCGCTAATTATATTGAACAGTGTATTTTAATAGTGTTTAAAAATGTGTCTATCGATTGTAGATCTAGCACTTACAAACGAAATCTCGATTTTGTGCCCATAATCATCGAAGAGCTTAGATGGTAATTTGAAAATGACGTGCTCGTAATAGCTAACCCTGTTAGGACTAATAATCCCCCTTTGGCCTGCTAGTAACTTATGCTATAAATAGAGCAAAGTGGCATGCATTAAATTGGATTAGCCAGCGTACATTGTGCTGCTGTAAAATGAAACTCATATGGTAGCAAAAGATTAAAAATAAAGAAAACTCTAGTTCGTGTTATCAGACGTTAACGTTAGACGTAACAGTGTAATTTTAATATTTTAATATAATAAAAATTAAAATATGAATAGGTAGTTACCCAACATTGAAATCCTTTGAAATATATGCACTACAAGATCAGATTTAATAGGAAATCATACAACTAGCACTCAGTTAACATTTCATACTTATTCATAATCTAATAGGTCGAGAGCAGAACCACGAAGAGACCGAAAACTGCTACTCAAAATTTAATGATTGATAAAGTCACCCTTTAATGATTATTTAAAATTTTTAAGAAGGTAAGGAATTAAAAATTATTATACGTGCTACAAGTGCCTGATATCTGCCTTATCAGTAGGTGTACAAAAATAAGTACAAATCATAAGGCAGTAATTATAAAAATGTAAAGAAGTAACTGTTAAACATTTTATATTTTCGTTTTTGATGGTTCGTTTTATTAATTTAGAAAACTTTATTCCAATTATTTTGTCGGCATAATGAAATTCCATGTAGTTGTTAAAACTCTTAATAAAAAAATCAAATGTGGAGCTGTTACGGGCCAAATCTCGCTACGAGAATTATGGGACAAAGAAAATCGCACGTTGGCGTGCTAAGAAATTTTTGGTACAGCCAAACGCGCTTTTCTTGGACCCGCAAACAAAGAAAGATGGTAAAGGCCAGCGGCTTGACTCAGGGCAGGAGGGGGGGGTTCGCTAAAATTGCTTATAGAGGAAATGCTTAAAATTGTGTACAGGATGCGTCGAAATAAGTGGGCGCCACCTTTCTAGTCCAGCTGGTTTCAAGGTTCTTGTG
>JABXWE010001853.1:0-28472 GCA_014611495.1 Limonius californicus
CCCCCCCGGAACCGCTTTCGCTTTCCTTCAGGGGGGTGCGGGCGTCCCTTACACACTAAACATTCATGCACCATGCACTCTAAACGTAACTAATTGTAAGCGAAATACGGTCGTCGCCTCAGCCGGTTTGATCCGCGGCCGATTGGCCGCATTTCACTGTGACCTCGAGTGACAGCGCGTATTCGTACTGCTTCACCGGGGTCCCTAGCCTAACCTCACCTACCCCAACCTAACCTAATCGAAATGGTTATGTTTTCTCATTTTGTTCGGCATTTTAAACTCAATCTGTACTCACAATCAGTTAATGTTTAATAAAAGTGTTTTTGAAATTGCAATTATAAAATACTTAGGTTGCATATGTTGTGTGTTTTCAATTTATCAATTTAACACACAGAGGTCGGTAATTCAAAAAGAAATACTGGTAATAATAATTAATTTTGCGTGTGCCTATCAAACTAACCAATAAATTTTGGAAACGATATCAAATTACCGGTGAATGTGAAGAATTTGCAAGATATTTCTTACATTTACCAAAGCTGTTAGTGGTTATGAATATTAACCAGCTATTCGAACTATTATACAATTTCCATAATTTAGCGCGACATACAGGGTGTTTAAAAAATACGTTCGGATATGTTACCCACTTACAGACGTCATCAATACAAACCTGAAAGTCATAGGTTCGAAAATAAACCGTTTTCAAGTTACAGCCAAATTATTTACGCATAGTAGGAGAGCAAAATTCTATTTATCACGTCTGCTACGGAAGTGGATAAAACAACATTTGTTTGAGTTTTTGTCAATATTGTTATTGTTGTTGTTGGAAAATAAATAAATTGCGTATGGGAAATGATTGCGGGGATATCCGAATACTCGGTTCCGCACTCTGCCGCCACTTTAACTCTATTTGAGGTAGTTAGTGACGTGGCGCACTAACCCAGGAGGACCGACAGTTTTAATATGTATACCAACGCGGGGATGGCAGATACACGTTTCATGTGTGGTAAAGCCAATGGTAATTCTTATGAGGCACGTCGCTTGTATGCCGAAGCATTTCCGAACCGGGCACTTCCGTGTGACAAATGTTTTACAAGAGACGGTGGTGGTGGTCGGTCTAGATCAGTTTCTACTCCTGAAGCGGAACTTAATATTTTAGGGGAATTGAAGAAAATCCAGGTACCAGTCCTAGAAGACCTGCTGCCGAAACAAATATTAATGCTTCCCTAATTTGGCAAATGTTACTTGAGGAACAATTGTACCCATACCATATTCAAAGGGTATAGGCTGTTGTTGTGCCTGATTATGCTGCATGTCTGGTGTTTTGCCGATGGGCACTGACAAGAGTTGCGGAAAACGCAAACTTTGTTAGTGAAGTCTTATTTACTGACGAAGCTGGTTTCACAAGAAATGGCTTTTTGAATTTCCACAACAGCCATGTTTGGTCAGATGAAAACCCTCATTATTGAATCGAATCATCAACAACTATTTTTAATCAACGTTTGGCTTGGTGTTTTTGGAGACCACAAGGTCGTTAAGGGCTTCACCCTTCCAGGGCTGATCAGTTTTCTGCTGAAAGGTGCCTCTTCCGCATGGTCCGCCTTTCCGAAATTTATTCTCCGCCGTTCCATCCTTTGGGGACCCCTCATGCTATTATTGAATCGAATCATCACCAACGTTTGGTTTGGTGTTTTTGTAGACCATAAGATAGGACCTTTTTTTCTTCCGAACCGTTTGACTGGCCAATTGTATCTTGATTTTTTGCCTAATGCTTTGCCACTATTGTTAGAAGATGTACTCCTCAATCATAGAATGAATATGTGGTTGATGCACAATCGGACTTCTGCACATTTTTCAATCTTGCCCAGAAATTTCCTAAACGAAAATTACAACGGCATGTGGATAGGGCGGGGGGTCCAGTTGTATGGCCACAAAGATCTTCTGACCTCAATCCGCTCGACTTTTGTATTTGGGGGTATTTACAGTCGTTACAGGCCTAAGCCCATATAAAAGCTAAGTCGAAAGAATTAGTTGAAGCGTTCTACGACGACATTAAAGAACTCATGAAACTCACGAAAAAGGTGAAATTACATTTGTCATAGGAAACTTCAGCGCTAAAGTAGGCGCCGATCCCCACAGTAGGAAGGTATGGCCTCGACGAAAGAAATAACAGGGGTGACTGATTAGTACAATTCTGCACTGAACGCAACCCATATATTTCCAACATTTTATTTAAACATCATCCAAGAAGATTGTATACGTGGATCTTCCCGGCTGACACAAAACAACACATCGTGAGAAATCAGATTGACTTCATAATGTTAAATCAGAATTGTAAGAGATATATGAAATCGGTAAAAACATACCCGGGAACCGATGTTGGCTCCGACCATAACCCAGTCGTTGCCGACTTCAGATTTCGTCGTTTTAAAATAGTGAAAAAAAGATAACACCACGGAAAAAAAATAGATATAGAGAAACTCCACGACCCGATTTTTAAATACCATACAGGCGAAGCCTTGGAGATGAGTTAAGATCAACAAGATCAGCAAGCTGCTCTCAGCCAAAATAATTGGAAAAAACATATAGTGCAGTTGAAAAGACAATAAATAACATACAGGAAAACAAGATAGGATTCGCGGAAAATAATAAGAAACAACAATGGATGACGTCGGAAATTATAGAAATGATGACAGAGAGAAAACAGCATGAAACAACAGATCAGGCAAAGTACAAGGAGATAAACAAAGCAATTCGAAAAAAGATAAGAGGGGCCAAAGAATGATGGATGGCAGAAAAGTGCGAAGAAATAGTAGATCTACAAGCAAAGTACGACACGTTTAACTTACACAAAAAAATTAAAGAACTAGAAAGTAGAAGTCGAAAACATCAGGCAGCGATCCTAAGAAACACAGATAATACAATAATAATAGGAATAGAAAACAAACTCGAGAGGTAGGCTCAATACATCAAAACACGACTTCACGATGACCGACCACCTCCACCTTCATCGGCGGATGTAAACGAATTAGGACCCGAAATAACTAAGAGGCGAAATAATTACATGCTGGGAAAGTACAGAAAAACAAAAAAGCTGCAGGATCCGACAACATCTATGCGGAAGTACTTAATGTAATAGCAGAACAAGATGGCTCCAGCTAAAACTTCATACAATATTTAACGCAATTTACACAACGGGGAAGATCCCTACTAGCTGGCTGGCCCTCTTACTAAGAAAAACTACACATCCCAATGTGACGACTACAGAATGATTAGCCTCATGTCACACGTATTGAAAATATTCATTCGGATAATACATACAAGAATATACCAGAAATGCGAAAATCAAATAGATCAAACACAATTTGGGTTTAGAAATGGAGTTGGCACGCGCGAAGCGCTATTCGCTCTAAACATCTTAATACAACGATGTTGAGACATGAATCCAGACATATATACCTGCTTTACAACATGACAGAATGATTAACATCTTAAAATCAACTGGTGTGGACAGAAGAGACATACAGATTATCACCGAGCTGTACTGGAACCAAACGGTTGAAATAAGAATAGACCAGGCAGTCACTGATACTATTCAGATCGAAAAAGGTGTCCCACGGGGTTGCGTGCTATCACCATTTCTCTTTAACATATATTCAGATACAATTTTTCAAGAAGCACTCGATGAAACATCAGGCAAGTCAAGGTTAATGGAAAAATAATAAACAATATAAGATGTGTCGACGACACAGTCATCATAACAAGCAATCCAGATGACCTGCAACAAATAGTAGACAATATAGTTCAACATAGTTAGAGATTTGGCTTGTTTATGAACACAACCAAGACAAAAGTAATGGTATTGTCAAAAACACAGACAAACAATAGCAACATTATTGAACAAGTGACCAATTTGAAGTATCTGGGAACCTTATTGAACCAACACTGTGACAAGGCAAAAGAAATGAAATCGAGAATTGAACAGGCAAGAAAAATATTCGCCACAATGAGAAACTTCTTTGTTAGACCGGACCTAAGCCAAGAATTGAGAATTCGCATGCTAAGATGCTATGTATGGAAATGTATCTCTACAGACGCATGCTCAAGATATCATGGATTCAAAGAATGACTAACGTCGAAGTACTCACTCGCACGAAGAAGCAAAAAGAATTACTGTCCACAATTATGGATAGGAAAACTCAATACCTAGATCTCATCATGAGAGGGAGTCGCTACGACTTCTCTATCTTATTATTGAAGGCAAAACCAAGGGAAACGATCAGTCGGAAGGCGGCAGAACTCGTGGCTGAAAGATCCATGCCGATGATTCGGCTACACAACAATTTAAATCTTCTGTACAGCAGTGTTTAAAACAGTGATGGCTATTTGGATCGCCAACCTCCGAAGGGAGATGGTGTGAGAAGAAGAAGAAAGTCGTTAGTTTATTCAAGCCCTGTGAATAATTTGAACGAATTGCGAGAACGAATAGAACATGCCCGCCAGACTGTTCGTATGAAACCGGGAATCTTTGAATCATTTTTACGGAGATGCGAAGGATGTGTACAAATGGAAGAAGGACATGTAGAAAATCTACTTTAATTAATTGTAATTAAAATGTTTTATTTACACGATTATTTGTTTTAATGGGTGGAGAACTTATAGAAATAAAAAGCAATTTTGATTTTCTAAAAAAAACTCCACAGCTCGAAAGCGATTGATTTTCGAAGACATATTTATTACGACTTTTTTGTTTGTATTGATGAGATCTATAAGTGGATAAAATATCCGAACGTATTTTTTAAACACCCTGCATATAAATTGAAAAATAATACCCAGTGGGTGGCCCCTCCATAGAATAATATGCCCATTAAATTCATCTTATTTATTAATTCTATCACGCTTATTATAGATAAAATAAGTACGACTACTACTAGTGTAGAGTGTAAAAAACACCCCTCCCATTTAATAATATATAGGGTTAACTAGGACTAAAACAGAAAATAAATATGCTGCACTGCGGCCCTTTTTTTTTAGTACAACATACTGCATACCGGAAACTTGTTTGCTTAATTCATATTAAAAAGAAATTATTTTTTAGTTAAATATTGTTACGTAAACAGAATTAAAAATATAACAAAGAGTTCTTTAGATTTGAGACTCCATGCATTAATATCTCTTACGCGGTGTGCGCCCGCTGTTGTGAAGCTTCTTAGGGACACCAGTAATGGTTGTGCTGCTAGTGGTGTCACTTAGGGATTACAGTTTTATTAAAACTCAAAGAGACGGCCGTGGGCTAGATGTTAGCACTTTAGACTTCTACGCTGAAGGTTCTGGGTTCAATTCCCAGTACCGGAACGTCGGATTTTTAACGGCCGTTCTCCCTCGCAAGGCAATGGCAAACCAGGGAGGTATTCTACCTAGTAAATCTTCTCTGGATTAGAAGTGTTTACACTTCTCGTGGTTCGGAACCCACGTTTAGCTGTATGTCCTCTATGTCTGTGGCACTCTAAACGCGCAACACAGGCATAGGAGAGAAGATCGCTACATCTCGTAAGAGATAAAGCACTCTAAGAAGAAGATTAAAACTCACTTCAATTGATATTTTTTTATTACTGAACTATTTCCTTTAAACAATCGAATTAAGAATATCAGCAAGGGTAGATGTTTTCTGTGGCATCACTTGGGTATTCGGTAAGGTTAATAAAATCTGGTAGTTCTACCTAATGTTAGGCATTTTAATGTTATTATAATTAATGTCAAAGGATAATTAACTAACACCCTGGTTTTTGTAATTTTTACCTACTGGCAAAGGTATATTAGCCAAAGATTTAACGAAATCAGGTGTTAAACATTTTTTCTTTTTTAAAATTTGCAGCAAATAATGTAATTTTGAAATGCGATTATTTTACTGTATATATTTAATTACTGCTTTTCAGAATAGCCCCCGTCAAGCCTCATCAACTTTTTTATTTTCTATAATAAATTAACACCATTAGTAAAGATCAATAATTGCTACGTAGATGTAAAATTACAAACAATATCTTTGTCTAAATAAATGAATAAATAAACAAACAAATAAATAAACAGGAAACATATTCAACTGCCATTACATACAAGTTACATTATCGTGCAGTAGAGTAAAATATTGTTGTCATACTGCATTAGTATATAACACATAGTATTACAAATAAAAATTGGTTTTTATTGTAATTCAAAGATTCGACTAGAGGGAAACAACGATAATAATTATTGATATTACATATTTTATACCTGTAAAGGCTCTTGATATGTATAAATTAATTATTAGAGTGATAACCTACAAATTCAAAGCCAGAAAAATTTCCGAAAATATCGTACATTAGTGATTTTCTACTTTGTAGAATTGTAGCATCCATTTGCCACACAACGCACCATTTTAATTCCACAAAGTTTTGCCACAACATTTAAATTTAAAATAAACAAAAATGTTTTTGTAACCAGTTGGTGACCTGGGACACCATTTGCATCTTTGCTTAGCGTCACAAACTTGTATAATCTGGTACACTCACTCTCTATAACATCTTTGACATACACTGTCAGTTTGCTCTGTATTTGCAACAATATGGAATTTAGTTTTGTTTTAACGAATTGTACACATTTATACAACATGTAAAAAATAATCCAAATAATAATTGTGTTGTTACAGTCCTCATATAGTCATTCCCAGTCAACAAACAGCAACGATAATGCCCACAGCACAACCACTTCTGCTGAACCAAATGCCCATGCTGGCACCAGGAGTTCAGCTAATTCTGCGACCGCAAACCACAAAAATTCCAACACACATGCAGACTGCGGCGCCACAGGGTTTGATCTTACAACCGAGCGGACAGCAGCTCCTGCAGATCCAATCTCCGAGAACCGCCCAGCCTATGGTGCGGGTTCTAACAAACGGAATGCAGCTGGCTCCGCAAACGCAGGTCGTTACACAAGTAGCCAGCCCCGTTATCACGCACACTACAGCACAACAAGCACACATTATGCAGAACGAACAGAATTTAGCTTTGGCTCATGCGAATTCTGACCACTTCCATAAAAAGAAGCCGAAGAAGAAAAAGCAGAAGTTGGATTTGGCAAACATAATGAAACTGTCTGGGATTGGTGATGAGGACGACATTCAGTTTGAGAGTGACACTTCACAAAGTGAGAGTGAGCCAAACACTGTGCAGCTACATTCAGATATGTCCCATCAACCCCAACATAGTGTGATACAGGAGGCCAACATTATAAGGTCTCAGGCAAACGTGATACATGATTCTAGTAAAAGGATCGGGAATATACAGATATCAACTGTTGCACAACCGACGGTCTCAACAGCAACACCACTTGTTCAGGTTTGTGGATGCATTAATATTGTTGGTTTTTATAATTTCATGCTTTTTGTTTCATCAACAGCTTCTAAATCAGAGTTTTCAAAGTGGGGTCAACAGCACCAGTTTTCAAACGTCACAAGCTACGGCAGCTCCTGCAGGAATACCTCTCAACTCGTTTATTGCTCCAAATATTACAATAAATAATGGCTTGGTTGTACAAAGAAACGGCGGTTTTAAGCTTGCTCTGGGTGAAGATGGTCGTTTAGTTTTACAGCACGATCCAACTCTCAATCAGGATTTACAGTCGCAGCTTCTGTTGCAGAGCATATTTGGGTTAAACGGGTTGGTTTTACAGCCATCTATGGATCAGCAGGTGCACTCGCAAACAGTTCAAACTATACAACAGCAGTCGGTGCAGACAATACAACAGCAAACTGTGCAATCTCAAACTATACAGACAGTGCAGCAACAAACAGTGCAGCCGCACTCCCTGCAAACCATCCAGCAGACGATACAGCCACAAATCCAGGCTGTTCAGCCACAAACTGTGCAACAGACGGTTCAACAAACCATCCAGCATCAAACTGTTCAGTCGCAGCCACTGTCTGCTTTGCAGCAACATCCACATTCGCAACCTATGCAAATAGTACAACCACAGCCAATTCATACTATTCAATCCCATAATATACAGCAGCATACTATTCAGTCCCAGCCTGTGCAGTCACTGCAAACCCCTACAGTTCAAGCAATACAGTCACAGGTAAGCATGAAATATGGTATTTTTACAGAGAGCTGGGTAAAGCTGTCTAGTAAAGTTCTTCAACTACCAAGCACCGGGCCGTAGTGCTTTAAAGTAACAAGTATCAAATACTTTTATTTACAAAAGTGCTTAAATTATCAAGTTATAGTATTTGAAATAGTAAAGCACCAAATACCGTAAACACGGGTGCCTTTGGCTCACTTTTAAACTTTCACTTAAAATTTTTGTGGTTTAAACAATCATAAATATTAAATATTATATACCAAAATTTGAGTC
The DNA here is from genome assembly GCA_014611495.1 of Limonius californicus. Lineage (NCBI taxonomy): Eukaryota > Metazoa > Arthropoda > Insecta > Coleoptera > Elateridae > Limonius > Limonius californicus. Next base: position 8,386 of record JABXWE010001853.1, read on the forward strand.
TTGAGTTGCTCTTTCATAATTACTATGTTATAACATTACGTAGGGCTGGGTTTAAAAGATAAAAATTAAAAATTGGTGGTGCGAAGTTACCCCCCAGTTGCCTGCCACTTTGTCTCACAGTGTATTTTCCGTAGTTTTGGCCGTAAAACTACCGACTGAGTCGAAGTAACCCTACCGAATTCAACACAAAGAAGAACTGTGGAGATACGTATTTATTAAACAATTTTTTTACATAAAAACTTGAGGAAACGAACAGAAAAATAACCTAAACTAGTAATCATTAAAAATATATGATCATTGCACTTAGGGGAAGCCCGGGTAAAGCAGATATGTTAAAAAGGAAAAATCGTAATATGCTTGTTTATTATCAAATTATTATCAATAAACGAATCTCTAGGTCCCAGAGATATATCTCTACTTCAATGCAAACAAGGTAATTTGAGACTTGTTTTTGGTTTTGATTTTTTATTTATTTTTTTGCGCGTGGCAATCCACTTCGCCCGACTAGGGTGGTAAAGTGAATAACAAATGTAGCTACACAGATATATATTCGAATCATATATTTAACTTCGAAAATACAAACAATAAACGTATAAATGATATATAGGAGTCACAAAAGTCACAAAAATATGATCCAAATCCACAATAATTGGTGCAGAGCTCGTGAGCCCAATTTCAGCATTCACCACATTGGCTCCAGACTTCACCGGTCTCTTCAAAAAGCTCTCCGTATGATAGACACTGGTAATTTCTATCAGCCTTGTTGAACCTTTTTGAACAAGGATTTAGTGATTGCTTGTTTCTTATCTTTCGCAGCTTTCAACTCAAACTTCTCAAGTTGCTGTTTTTTAATCGGTGTTGAAGTCAAAACCTCCGATTTTTGGGCCTTGGTTTTCTAGATCCACTTGAATTCGAGGACATTGTTGGTATAGGTCTTACATGGAAGGAAGAGACATTTATTTGTGGTTTCTTTAACTGAATCCGTGGTGTAGACGACATTGTAGCAGGTGATTTGACAATTAATGCTGTGGAGGTGCAAGAAGATTTTAATGGTGGTTTTGGTGGCAATACGATATCTGGTTGGTTGTTAGATGATGGAACACCGATGGAAGATGACGGAAAAGCAGCAGAGGGTGCCAAACAGAGATTCAAAGGGTTTTTTTCTTTATTTAAAAGGCTGATTAAAGGAACTTCATCATCAGAACTGTGATCCAGGTTCTCATTATTAATGTTTGCTGCAGTCTCTTGACGGCGAACCGTTAATGAAGCTGTTGCGAAATCTTCTTTGTTGAAGATATTTGGATTATGTGGGAATGTGCCTGCTTTACCAATCCCACTAACTGCATTTTGGGCCGTGGCTCCCTTCAACCTTGACTGATTGTAATTCTGTTAGACATGTCCCTTCAACTTGTATAAATGATTGAGCGCCATCTGTCTTCACTTTCGAGAAATACCGATTAGTCGGTTTCCTCGGTAATCCGTTTTGCCCGGGCTTCTCCTAATTATAATTGCACTTATTAATTGCCTTGAAATGTCCCGTTTAGAAACTCTTGATAGTAAATTCATATTCACCAAGATTCTTGGGCTCTGGTATGACATCAACATCGCCTAGATGGTAATAGCCTCGACAACTGACTGTGGGCCACTGCCAAGTGTTTAGCGTCTTCTGCACCGTTATATTGAAATGAGGCCTTCACGATTGTCTTCTGAATAACTCATAAATCCTGGAAAGGCACCGCCACTATCTGTAACCATGACATAACGGCCTTTTGAGGGTAGTTCCTCATTATAGCTTAAAGTTGATTCTGACAAGGATGTGACAGAAAGATCAGCCTCTTATTTTTCTGCTTAGTTTTTTTCTTGTCGGTCAATCCACTGCAACCAGCTTCTGTTTCATCATTGCGTGAATTGGTAATATTGCCCTCATGCGTGCTCTCCATGCAACCAACTTCAACTTCTTCTAATTCCTTGTCATTTACATCCTCATCATCCTTACTAGTCTCTTGATTTGCCTTCTTTTTTACGGCGCTTTCTATACTTTCAGTTACCTTAGCTGCATTTTTCTTATTGGGTGCTTTTTTCTTATTCTCAGCTGCATTATTCTTCATGGCTGTGGCTTTCCTCTTCTTTGTGGTTGCCTCCTTTTCAGTCACCTTCTTAGCTGCAGCCTCTTCTTTCTTTTTAGCTTCTCGTAATTGTTCTCTCAGAAATTCTGCACCAATGTTTTTACCAGGAATCACTTCAATTCTCTTGTTGCGTTTTTTCGACACCTCGGTTTGCAACCCCCTCTTCTCTATCAGAAAATTCATAACAGAATCGCCGATTTTCGTAGAAACTTCATTGGGATTTTGGGCATTTTTTAATTAGGAAGCCTTTTCTTTATTTAAAGAAAATATGCCAGTTTTTTTGAATCCACTCTCCCAATCCTTACTTCCTTCAACCATAACAGTATCAACTAATTGTTTGAGAAGTTGGGGAAACATACTTTTAGGCAGTATACACTGAGTTTTGGGTTTCATGTTTTATATTCGAGCAAAATTTTTCCCCAAGCTATTTTCATGGGCCAAAAATATGCAACGACCAATGCGTCGAATTGGCAGGCAGACAAATGAATTTAATGTTTTCCTGTTGACAAGTCTCAGCCACATTAAGTGAGATGTGTGAAGATAGATTATCACCAATGAGGACCTTTGGTCCAGGAATTTTCCGTAGAAAGGACATAAACCAGTCCTCGAAACATATTGAATCGAACCATCCACTCTTTGACTTATTGTAACGGGCACCAGCAGGGCCATTTTCCACCCAAGTAGACCAAAGTTTGTCTGACTTATAGACCACATATGGGGGTAACATGGACGTAGCTGATTTACTGGAATTTATGATTCTTTCTGGATATTTCATTCCTCGCTTTGTCAATATTTTTTCGTTCCTGGTTCATCTGACAAATTTGTCTCGTCGTAATTCCAAATGTTCTCAGGGGGAATATTCTCAAGGTCAGTTTTTAAATGGTCAAAATAACTTGTTATGGTTTCAGCATCTACTTCGGCTCTTGAACGTTTAATATTGCTCACAAACCGCTGTGCTACCCTGGGGTTTCTCTTGAGAAACCCACAGAGCCAATCCCTTTGTGGTAGGTTATCCCTAAATTGTTTTATTGTACTCCCTTCACCAATTGTCTCAAACCCGTCTCATCCAATGGAAAACCATAAGAGGATAATGTTGAAGCACTAAAAAAGGGCTGCAATTACTTTAAAAGTAATTGAAACACTTAGAAAGTGTTTTAAACCCTAAAGTACTTGTACAAACTATTTCAGATGTCAAGTACCAAATATCTCCATTTAAAAGTAATTAAGCACGGTGCTTAAAGCCCCAAAAGTGCGTCAGGCACTACTCTAAAGCACTTTACCCAGCTGTGTTTTTACAATAAGGAAACGTACATAAATGGCCAAAAGCTGGATTTATATGCATGTACCATATGCACTTAAATTGAGTGACAATATCACCTGTTCCCCCCATTTTTATATGAAATACAAAGCTTTTAAGTTTTCCCTTTGCTATTACGCTAAACAGTAGTGAGGATTTTTAAATACATTACTGTTCATTAATTAAAAAGATATTATTAATAACTTAACAGGTTCCATTAGCATTTTGCAGCTTTATCCATATTTCTGTTGTGTTTAAAATTTTAATTTCTTCAGCACTATATTGAATAGTGTAGTAGACATGAGGTGCTTATCTCAATAATTCAACGCTGTTGCAATAAAATCCAATAATGCTGTGGAGGGCACGTATAGGAGAGAGCGGGGCACAGTGGTCACTTTTTTCGTATTTAGTTTTTTAAGAAACTACAAGCATTTCCCCAATTTTGTAACTGCAGGCATTGTTATGTTCTTTTGAAATTTGCCGCTCTGTATGAATTAATTTCTTAATTTGTTTGCCGCTTCGTAAGAATGAAGAACGTTATTTTAATTACAGTTTTATTTTGAACGCAGTTTTGATTACTTTGCGTCTTTCTAAAATTGAGTTATGTTGACAGTTCCAGTTCTTGTTTTCCTCACGCGTGACCTTAAGCACTTCCGAGAACTCACGTGTCCCTTATTCTAGAACATTTCATCACATGTCGTAATATGGTGCAATTTCTTTTGGGGGGTGATGCAGCTTCATGTCGCGTTAAGTATTCAGTCAGCCTTAGATCTCCGCCAGACTCCGGTCTTCGAAAATACCATCAATCGAGGGCCGTTACAAAAGTCGAAGCTAGACCCTTAAGAGAGACGGACGTAATTTATTTTGTCGTTTTCTTTCGTCTTTGTGTTTCTCATCAAGGCAAAAATTTGTTACGGGCCAAGCGAGCTTTTCCGACAACCCGTAACCAGATAGATGGAAAAAGGCCTACAGCTTAGCTCAGAGGAGTAGGGAGGAGTTCGTGAAAATCGCTTATGGGAGAAAATCTTTAGTTGTGTACAGGGCGAGTCAAAATAAGTGGGCGCCATCTTCCAAATCCAGCTAATTGTAGGTCCTTGTGGAAGGCCGAGAAGCCAACAGCTTACGGGAATGAAACTTACCTTTATTGTGCCTCCTCCTATATATTTAAAGCTTGTAAAATTCTTACACAAACAAGTACAAAAGACACAATAAGAGGCAGTAAACTTTTAATACACATATAATTAAACGGTTAAAAATGACAATACAAGAAAATGACAAGTAGTAACGCTATAAGTTTGGATTACATAATTTTAATTATTGAACGTTCAGAAAAAGAAACTCGCCGCCACTGGTGCAACGGGATTTACGTTTTTCATACAGATACGTACACCAGCGACGCTGAAGTTCACAAAAATAACACAGAATATAATCTGGTAGTTTTATAATTAACAACTAACACCACATATGGCGACTGAAGGTAGTTTTTTTTTATTTACATGAAGTTAAATTTGAAGTCTGCAAGTTAACGCAAGCAAAAAAGGTTTATCACAATACAAAAACTGGGTTTTTACCTTGAATTCCGGTGGATGGCTTAAAACGAGGCAGGCACAATGTAACGGCGATTTCCAGATGCAGGGCCAACAAAAAAAGAGAAGGAAGACAACGTTCTTCGGGGCAGCGTTGGAACGAGATGTAGCTGTTACGCCCCTGTAGAGTGCCAAGTTGCTTTCAACGAGGTCAGTTAACGTTGAGACAGAAGCGAGACTTCTCGGACGACGGGAACAAAACAATTTCCAGCAAAACACTTGCACGGTTTCTTTTTTTCCTTTCACATCAAAAATCCGAACTGAATCGACAGGAGCAATTATTATCCTTAATTGTCCAAAACCAAAGCGAACATTCTGCTATTATTTGTATATCCGACTCAAGTCGATTTAATTTTGCTCTACAGCAAACGGTGATACGGTAAAATTTAGCAGAAGCGCCGCGAAGGAAAAGAAAACGATATTCGAAATTACGTCCGTCTCTCTTAAGGGTCTAGCTTCGACTTTTGTAACGGCCCTCGATTGACGGTATTTTCGAAGACCGGAGATCTAAGGCTGACTGAATACTTAACGCGACATGAAGCTGCATCACCCCCCCCCCAAAAGAAATTGCACCATATTACGACATGTGATGAAATGTTCTGGAATAAGGGACACGTGAGTTCTCGGAAGTGCTTAAGGTCACGCGCGAGGAAAACAAGAATCGGCAAATTTCGACAGAAAGAAACTGTCAACATAACTCAATTTTAGAAAGACGCAAAGTAACCAAAATAAAACTGTAATTAAAATAACGTTCTTCATTCTTACGAAGCGGCAAACAAATTAAGAAATTGATTCATACAGAGCGGCAAACTTCAAAAGAACATAACCGCACAAAGTATCATGCATTGGTACTTATTTTGTAAAATACCACTTCACTGAATCAAACTTACTACATATGATAAGACAATATATTTTCTTAGAAAATATGACCAGTGTGCCCCCAAATCGGGATACACTGGTCACGTTGGTGGGGTCCACTGCACTGCTCAATTAATAAAAATAAATGAAAGCCTTGTGGAAGGTATTACTATTTTAATCACAAGGTAGATAAAAAAAAATACATTTCTGATACAAGAAGATCAGATTTTCTTGTTATTGCTGACCAAGTCTTATCCCATGATGAAATTTGACAAGTTAACGTCTAAGTAAACATATTTTGAGTACGGCTGGTTCCACCAGAATGCATGGGTTTGTTTAGGTGAAAAACAATGTTGGATTTTTCAACAACTGCTACCTCATCAAGAGGTGCATAAACAAAATGATTTTGTTTTTGTCTCAAAAATGTGACAACAAACTCATCAGTGCTTTGGATGGACAACACTTTTCCAACGAAATGTTTTATATTCTTTTTTCCTGCAAACTTCACTAATATGAAACTGCCTCCATCAATTGTCTCTAAATCTAAATATAAATCATTGTGTTCCTCTTTGGGATCTATCTGAGTCGATAAATTCCATAGTTCCTGCACTTTCACTGCTACTGTCGTTGACAATGTTTTTCATTCTCTTTCTCGTAGTTATTTTGACTGTGTCATCCAGAATTATTACCCTTTTTGTTTTTTCAATTTGTGGTTTATTTTTTCTATCAAAGTCTTTTCCAAGTTGTTTAAGATTTGGAGTCAAAATTGACGTAGTCATTTTCTTTCTAGTTTGACGGTTTTTGGACAAACCTAATGATTTTGGGTAAGGCCTAATCATGGCTGGCGTTCATTATCGCATCTGGAGGAGTTTTACACTCACGTTCATAGTCAGATTCTTGACTGGTGTTTGATTCACCAACCAAGAATGGTTGATTTATTCTTGGTACATCATGACTGGTGCTTGGTACACCTACTGGTGCACCTGAGGGTATAGTATCTTGACTAGCCTCTGCTATTGGATTATCAGTATCAGTGATGGAATCGGCTAAAAACTCGTGGTCACCAAAGACATGGTGATTAAATGGAAAAATGCCAGTGACTTTGAAACCGGAAATTATATTTTTTGCTGTGAATGCCAGCGGATAGGCTTTACCAAATATTTCAGCGATTTCATAAATAGTAATCCTTTTACCTGGATTAGCTAGAAGCCAAGATCTGCAGCTATTATTGTAATACCGTTTCAATGGTCCATATAAGCACCTATCCAATAGCTGCAAACGGTGACTGGTGTGTGGAAGCAGAGTCAAAAGTATAACATGGTGTTCTTTAGCCGGTTTTACTACAGCATAGGAAGTGAGCTTCGTGATTGTCCATAAGTAGAAGTATTGGCAATTCTTTAGTTGGTTTGCTGAAGCTGATAAAATGTTCCATCCATTCAATGAATGTTTCACTTGAAATGCACCCTGAAGAGGTGGCTCGACCTTCAGTTCCTGGAGGTGCACCTTAATCATGTGTTGTTTAAAATGAACTCTTGGGAAGATCATAAATGGCGGCATTCCCAACTGCATTTATAGCACAACACACAGTTACAGACAACCTCTTTCGGCCGATGTAATTTGTCCAATCTGTTTTGTACCCTTTTCCCTTACAATTTTTGTGGGTTGTTGGACAGTTGTCAAACCTGTTTCATCTATATTATAGATCTGCACAGGACCTAAGGTGCGTTTTTCTAAAATTTCTTCTAGGTTGTAGAATTTCTCGACGACAGCTTTATTGAAGCCTATTGCTCTTGGCAATGAAGTCGCCTCTGGCGTTCGTAAAGATAAAATCTTATTCCTCTTCATAAAGGAAGTGAACCAATCTCTGCCTGCGCTTTTGTTTTCTTTCCAACCTGTTGGAATGACCTTGTTGTTGGCTACAGCAAATTCGTACGCAATTTTACAAGCCTCTATGGGTGGTAAACCATGATTCAGTCGTGAACACTGTCGCAAATAATCAGCTAACATGGCTTCTTCGTCAATGTCTAGGTCTCTGCATGCTATCAATGCGACCGTGTCCCAGGCTCCTTATCAATGGCCCCAAGCGCGTCTGCTCGGTTTTGGAAAAACCGTCCCAAGGTAACTCACCGACGTCTCCGTATCAATGGGGCCAACTTGCGGAACGTAGAATTTTTCCACTGTGTCGAACCTTAATTACGGGAATTCCAGCCGCGCGAACTTGCCTAAATTAATTCCGTGGATATTAGAATTAAAGTTCAGGAAATTAAGACAGGACAAAATTTTTCTATCAATAAATAACTCACCAGTTGATGGGAACTGGCATACCACAACAAAAAAAGTCTTCTTGACCGGGATAAATTCTATATTGGAAATTGAATTCCTGGAGTATTTTGCTTTTCCATAACCATAGGAAACGAACTCCTGTGTAGTGAACCCCAAATCGGAAAATGATTTCCAAATCGATAAACGATTTACCAAGAGTTAGTTCACTATACACATATACATATGGCAAGAACGTCAATACTAAAGTGTTTTATTTACGGAAACCGTCGTTAAAATTTCCTTTCCCCCCCCAACTTTCGGAACTCCAATACGTGCTGCGCCGTTTGACGGATGTGTAAACTTCGAAATGTAATGAATTCCTACAAATATGCGAACAACTAAATATGTAGTAAGGGTTGCCTTCAATTAGGCGCGGAAATCGTTACACTACTTTCTACTGGTCTCAATTCAGTTATTGTTTTTAGCATTCTGTATGACAAGTTAAAAATCACTACTGGAGTTGGAATTACCCCAGATAGGCAAAATTCTTAGTCAGGGTGTACAATAAGGCAGTGATGGCTGCAGTGTTTAGAGATGCTTGGAAAACCGCGTCCTAGATCTTGCTCTTTCAAATCAATCAATCAACCTATATCTTCTTTAAGCATATCTTTTTGAATTATTATTTAAAATGTATGCATTTTTTTTATGATTATTTTAAATTCATTTTCAGTCATACTCTTGGGTTCTAAGATATTTCCTTTCATGAATTGTTGTCTGTTCATCATCTTTATTTATTAAAAGGGAAAAAAATGTTCAAAAATATGTGGAAAGCATTTTCTGTTGGGTGAGCTGTATTTTCTATGATTTGTCTCTGCTGACTATGTTGCTCCGTGGTTTTCTAATCTTGTATATTGTTCATCCACTTATTAAGTTCTGTTAATTTCGATTTCCGAACACTCCTTGCCATTTCCTTGACTACTATTTTCTGTTGATTTCCATTCATTCACTGCTTTTATGATTCTGTTTGTCTGTTTTCTCATAATGTGTCCCAGACATGTTATTATTTGTGCCTCTATTGTTCTAATTGTATCTTCTTGATTATTAAGTTTCATTCATTTTCTTGGGCCCTATAATTTTTTCCTTGTATATTTCTTTATTAAACACATTCTTTCTGCGGATCACATAACTGCTGGTCTTGTGACTCCTTTATAATTTCATATTTTCGTTTTCTTCTTGTCTATTTGGTCAGTAGCATTTTATAAGCATTGTACAACTTGTTTTTGGTATTTTTTATCGTATGCTATGACTGCTTTAGTTCTTAGAATGCGTCTTCAAAGGAATCCAAATATTTGCATCTACCTGTTCTTATTGGTTGCCTTTTTATGACATGTCATGTACATTGTTTTTAGGTCGTTTATCCTAAACCCTTTCTTTTCTACTTCTTGTATTATATCTACTGTTTCTTCTAATTCTTTCTACTTCTTGTAGTTATTACTATGTCAATTTCTTTATTAGCAATTGTGGCTTAATTCTCTATTTATATTTTCTAGTATTGTGTTAAATAAGGTTGTTGACAGTGCATCTCCGTGCACACTCCTTGGTTTACTAGGAATCTCTCTGCCCCAACTTCTGTGCTTTTGATTTTTCCATTGTTATTTGTATTGTATTCAGGATGTAAATGGGCTTTTCTTAATATTTCCACCTGTATAGTGCCCCAAAATTGTATTTTTTTATGGAATATTGTGAACGTGATAAAATTTTACTCTTGTTATTGTTTTGTTAACTATTAGTGGATGATACTAGGTTACCTTGTATGAGTCAAAGATTGGTTAACAACAAATCTGGCCGCTACTTCATGCACTCAACGTATTATATTTGTAAATGTCCCAGAATTGGTGCTTCTGATGGTATTAAAATTAGGGACAAAGGTCATAAATCATATGTGTTATATAACAAGGACATAGGTAGATAAAGCAGAAAATTTTTCTTATCATGTAAAGGATAACAATTTTTGATAAATGCCTGATTTGAATCTAATAAATCAGATACTGTAAAAATGTGGAGATATCACATGTCCCAACAAGAAAAGAGCTGATACTCAATTTTTATAGCTCATTTTAAAAATATTCTCAGCTTTTATATCCTTATTGTTTGTCTTACATAAAAAAATAACCGCAAATATGCATTTATTAACAATACATGCAATTATGTACACGACAGAAATGGTGTCATTTTATCAAATATTATATGGTATGCAAAAAATATTTTAAAAGAATGTAACGAACTATGCACTTGCATATGAATCCGGCCTCTGATGATGAGTAGACCTAGAAAATGTTGGATTTTATTGTACCAATATAGAGAATTGAAATCTTACAGGTACATCAAAGTATACAGTCACAAATCCAAGGACAAATACAGTCACTTTTGCAGTCTCAGCCATTGCAAACTTTGCAGTCGGTACAATCTCAACCAGTTCACTCGCAGCCCCAATCATCTCATGTGACTCCCACAATTCAGACACAGCACCAAACGGTTCAATCTCAGCCTATCTTGAAAGTGCAGCCATTCCAGAAGACTCCTCCAGTTCAAACGGTTCATCCTCAGCCAGTTCAACCAGTGCAAACCATCCACCACCAACCATCTCAGCAGAACATTAACGAAAACCAACAAAACAACCCACCTCAAACTTCATATGTGGTGAACCTAACACCGGACCAGTTAGAACAGTTGAAACGAAACGGTCAGCTTACCGTTAATGGTCAGACTATTTTCATGCAACGGCCTAATGTTGCAAACAAAACCTCCGAGCCCAGTAATCAACAGAACAATGAAAACAAAGTGAAATTGTCGCCAAAAATAAAACCGGTGAGGAAAGTTAGCAAAATCCAGACCAATACACAGGCTGTCAAAAATATCATGCAAGACAATTTGGCGGCTAAGAATGTCAACCACACAACTGAGAAGATGATTAACCATGTGAAGGAAACGACCAAGTCGAGTTTAGTGACAGCATTGCAAGCACCACCAAAGATTATTCCACCGCAAAACCATGCTCAAGTGCAACCCCAACAGAAAGTGCCCTCTCAGCCATCGGCGGTTGTGCAGCCGTCTGTAGCTGTGCAACCGACAGTGCAATCCACAGTTTCCAGTCAAACACAAACACCCAAACCACCAGTTCAGGCCAAAATGCAAGGCACACAAACTTCACAAAGCCATAGCGTTCAAACTGATGGAAATGGCAGCACTCCTGATGTTGATCATCTTCTTGGACAGCTACTGGAAGAGTCCAATCCTGTGAATATTTCTACTTCAACTAGCACCACGAACCATAGCCAGCAGACCCAACCTCCTCAGCGAATACACACTATTCAACTAACACCTCAGCAGCAGCAACATCTGAAAAGTATCCAGTTGCAGATACAGACTTTGTCGGCCCGGTTAACACCTGGTGATACAGAAATGCATACAGCTTTGAAGTTGCTTTTTGCTGAACAGCAGAAGATTCTGGCCTCTGGAAAATTGCTGCCACCTGATAAAGTTATCTACCAGAACAATCAGCTGACGATCATTAACCCTTCTTCTCTAGGAATTGGTAGTACTCCTGTGAAAAGTGAACCCCAAGTTCTGCAAGCACCCATTCTACCTAGGAGTGTGTGTAATGAAACATCAAGCAATCACCAGGTTGGTACAGATTTTATTATTTAAACTGATATATTTTTGGAATCTGTATTTCAGTTTTTTTATATCAGTATTAAGTTTATTATTCTTTAAGGACAAAATAGTTTGGAGTTGCAAAATTTATTTAGTAATCCAATAACTTGCAAAATAATTATAAAAAATTGAGGTTTTATGTATAGCAAAAATTAAATTAAATCAAATATAAACCGGAACATACAGGATGTCTGTGGGGTCTCGCAGGTTTCTTTAACACTTTGGATGCCGCTCTAACATAGACACACTTTGCCTGGTACCAAGGACTATATATTTTCTAGACCTCGCAACTCAATGGGAGAACGGTTTCGGTAAAATAAGCGGTGGGATTTTCGCGACAGGTGGCAGTTGCAGCATGAAATGAAAAAGTAATGCTCAAATATACAATGCAATAAGGTGTTATATATCTGAGCAACTGTATTTTAGGTAGGCAACGCATTAACCTTTCCTAAACCCTGGTATAAACACAAATCACAAAACTCTATTTGTTGAACATTGAGCTAGAACGTCAACAAACGCACGTGCTTGATTGACCCGAGCGCGCGCTGTGATTGGTCTACATTAAATAACGCTTCATTACTTAAGGAGTAATTGACGCTCAAAACCTTTATTTTGCACTTGTAATTACCGGGTTAAATTTGTGTGCTTTTTGAGCAGTGCTTATCGGTTTTCGGAGCGTTTGTATAGTGCCTGGTGCCTATTTTCCTAAAATGGAGCAAGTTGTTCCAGAAACGTGTAATCGTAGGGGGCGTCCTACTATAAAAGAATTCTGACGGCGCGAACGTTAATTTATAAACGCAACGTAAATACACATCCGGTAAATCAACGCACCTGTCAAGCGTTTGTTTACGTTCTAGCTCAATGCTCAACAAATAGAGTTTAAAATTATGCAAATGTTTTTTGAAATAATTAAAAACAAACATTTTAAAATCATGTTTATTTGTAAAACACTGGAAATGATCATTTATGTATTTTTATCAATAAAAATATTAAACCAACAGTAAACAAAAATTAAGTAATACGGTATTATCATATTATGAAAAACATCAAAAGTGACAATAATGTAGGAGTAATTGTAAACACATTTATGATACGCCATAACAAATGCACTGGAACAATCAGTCACAATTCTAATTGTGCTTTGAGAAACATGTTATTTTTTCCTTTTTCTCATTCTGAGCAGACATTCTTACTGTTCTTCGTAGGCGTAATATTGCTGACCGTTGTGCTTTAATTTTAAGTGATTTTTTTATTATCTGCTGTTAGAACTTATGCCGGCGATCTACCATAAATAATTGGTCTCAGCTTACTTTTAAAGCTTCCGATTTAGGAGATAACGGTGCATTAAAATCGTGTTTTAAAATGAATTCAAGTGTTAGAGACATTATAGAAACATTTTTTTCCAGTCGCATTTGTTGAAGGCATAAGTTTTAGGATCTTTTGTCCTTCTGAGAAAAGGGGGCTCAATTTCTACTAAAGTAGTTGATAGAAGTTGTGGTAATGGTGGTACAGTTGCATTACCTTCTTCTATAGAATCAATAACAAATGGTATTGGTACAACAGCGTTGTGGACTAGCCTGTGCTTCGAAGAATTGATGAAAGCAGGAGTTGCGAAATGATTTTCAGCAAGTTTTTTAGTTTTGTGGGCGAAATATCCAGTAAAGTAGATTATCTTATAAAAACAAATCCTTGCATCTAGATTCCAAGTAATTTTAAGATTTATAATGAAATATACAGGGTGATTCAGTTTCGGTTCTATACGTGGGGATCTCCGAAACCTTTAGAATGTGCCGTAAAGAAAGCCAAATTTGTTTATTTGTTGCGAAGATTTGGATGAGCTTTGGAATGCGGGGGTGTATCAAAAAATCGTAGACAAAACATGCTTTTCGAAAAAACTAGGAATGGGAAGCGAAAGTTAGGCATGTTTTTTTGTATCATTTTTTTCAGAACTAAAATTTTTATTAGTAATAAATATAGAGGGTCATATGACAAATCGAATAGGATTTTTGTCAAACTACCCAGCTTTAGAACTAAGGACGCAATGATTTTTCGAAAATTTTTTTTGAACGCTCAATTACTCAAAAACGAATGAATTGATTGAAATGTTTTTGGTGTTAAATAGTATGATGCAGAAAAAAGATTATGTGAAAAAATGCATATTCATATTAAAAACGTTCAACAACATTTGCATTGGTGGCGAAAATATATACGCAAATGGAATACTGTTATTATTGATTTTTCATTCAAAAGATGTATTTTTCATGCTTTGGTATAAAATATAAAACTTATTAATTTTAATAGATATTGAGACTTACCCTCAGAATTTATAATCCACTGCTTACATCTTTCTTCGTCCTTAACAGGAAAAAGGAGTTGTTCTCTGTTTTTTTTCCACAGTTTTTGTACCTACTTTTTGCATCCTAATGACAAATATTGACAAGAAAAGCACTTCAATCACTAAACAGTACTGAGAAGTTTACTCAAAGAGACTCAAAAACGTACTAACATTAATTTTGCCTGCCTGCCACAATGTTGCAAGAACTAATTGAAATTTATTAATCTTTGTAAAGATTACATATTAAACGTTTCAACAGACTACATTATTGCAATTTGGTATTTGTTTGTTTCAAAAGCTTATAAAGATACTAATGATGGGGCGAAGGTGTATAACGTCATTATAATGTAATTTATTGCTTCCTATGCCTATGATTTGTAAAATTATAAATGAAACCATATATAAATAACACACCAAACTCACATATGGTAAAAGTTAGCCATTAATACCCTGTTCTCATACTTTTGGCAGATCCTGCATATCTAATATTTTTATATCATCGAAAAGAGAAAAAAATTTTTATTAACCTTCAATATTGAAAGTTTTACTGTTAAATATAAAATACATCGCCTAAGGACTTAAACTGAGTAATTTAAGAAAGAGAGAAGCTTATTACAGGGATTTAATAAGAGGATTAGTCTTTATGACCAACAGGCAACTTAGTGTTTGGGAAAAGACGTGACTTATCTATTGGCATTTCACTATAATACCACAAAATTACGACGTAGCGCCGTGATTACTTCAAAATCGTAAGCGATTGCAGCGCCAACTGGCGTGAAGATCCTTAACTAGCTTGCCTAATAGTGATCGTTGGTGGGTGATCTAAACTCTATTTGTTGAGCATTGAGTAGAACGTAAACAAACGTTTGACAGGTGCATTGATATACCAGATGTGTATTTACGTAATATTCCTTGCGTTTGTAAATTAACGTTCGCGCCGTCAGAATTCTTTTTTAGAAGAATTGGTGGTTCTGAAAAGAATCATTTTTTTAAGTAAAGGTGTTTTATGGACTTGGAGACATCCGCATTAAAACTATTGACGTAAATGTTATAGGTACCTTATTTGTAGGTGTTTTATTTACAAAATTAATTAAATTTAATATTAATGAGTCAACAAGCAAAACTTACCGGCATTTATCCAAGTTTCATCGGTATAAAAAATTACTCGACCTGCTTCCCGATATTTTCGGATAGTTTTAAGATAATTGCGACGCCACGCGATAATATCTTCTCTGTCCATTAACATGGATTGACGGCAGCGAGTTGAACATTTAATATTCAATTTTTTTAATATTCCATATAAAGTCGACCTCTTAAAACTCAGCAGTGGGTCATCATTATTAACGACCATCAAAATTTTATTTACGGTTGGTAATTCGGTCCGAAAAAAATTCGTGAACGTACACATAAATTTACCAAGCTCAGAAATGCAAGTTTAAAAATAAGTTTCGCATATTGTACAGAAAAGTTACAATTACAAAAAGCATCATCAATTTCATCTAAAAGTATTTTTCTAACTCCGGGAGATTTTGGAGCAGACAAAGTTTTAGTATCCCGAAACTCATATAAAATTTTTTTTACTGTTGCAACATTAACACCCACTGTTTTAGCAACAAATTGTACAATGTTGGTCAGTAAAATCTCAGGATTTTCTTCTAACGTCGAATTATGCAATTTTACTATTAATTATTTTTAATTTAAAATAATGGGACGCTACGATTACACGTTTCTGGAACAACTCGCTCCATTTTAGGAAAATAAGCACCAGGCACTATACAAACGCTCCGAAAACCGATAAGCCGTGCTCAAAAAGCACACAAACTTAACACGGGAATTACGAGTGCAAAGTAAAGGATTTGAGCGTCAATGACTCCTTAAGTAATGAGGCATTAGCGTTATCTAGCGTAGAGCAATCACAGCGCGTGCTCGGGTGAGTCAAACAGGTGCGTTTGTTGACGCTCTAGCTCAATGCTCAACAAATAGAGTTTAGAAAATATACAGTCCTTGCTGGTACCAATTTTTGTTTTTCTTTTTACGGTAATATTTAGATTGCTCGAAATTAATTGTAAGTAGTAAAAACAATTGATATCTAAAGAAACGTCATTTTTGCAAAAAAAAAAAGAATTGACGCGTATAAGCGGCGGTGATACTGAAGCTCAACATTCGTTTGCAGGTGCCGTCGATGCTTATAAACACTGCCTAATTAATAAGCTAAACTTGGTTTATTTATTATATTTTTCATGAAATATCAAAAAAAAAATAAAACAGAACACGCTTTCTAGTGTTCCAATACAACACAAAAATAATAGAAAAAAACATAAGATTTTGACACTAAAATAAATAAAAATGTAACAACAAACGCAAAAAGTATCCAATTGCAAACTATAAAAAATTAAAATATCTTTGGTATTTTTACTAACTTAGAATACACGAAAAAGTTAAAAACGTTACAGAAATAGATGTCAGCAGCCTATTTGTCTACAATAATGCTACAATTGAGACAACATCCTGGATTACCAGGACACGTTTCACATTCAAAGGTTGTCTCTGCATTTCTTCTGTTCCGAGGACAATGTTTTTTAAACTTTTTTTCTCTGAAGAAGCATCTCTTTTTTTTAGTCAATGTTTAACATTTATAGGTCTTCTTGCAGGTTGCTCTGGGAAAGGAGGCAAAAGAGTTTTTGTAACTGCCATTCTAAATTCAAAAATTGCATTTTTGGTGCGGAAAATTTGTTAAATAAATGGGAGGAGTTTGTTACCATCATTTGGAGTATACGGAAAAACAATTTTTTTGGCCAGCGTATAGTTTGTCTCTCATGCAGGTAGTAGGAGAAAATTTGATCATGGTGATCGATGCCTGACATGTATTTATTATATGCCAGTATTGCCAGTGGTTTAGATTTCTTTTCTTTCCTTTTGCTTTGTATTTCGACCATTATGTTTTTATGTTTGTTAGAAATATAATGAACATCACGTCTATCTTTCCATTTACCTATCATTATTCCCTTGGCATATTTGGCAATAGTTTCACCTTTTTTTAACTTGGTCGAAATCACGACTTTCGGATTTTTTTTTCTAGTTGACCTCAGTGTTCCAGTACAATGAATTTTCTTCTTCAATATTTTTTTAGCCAAATCAAAACTGTTCTAGTAGTTTTCCATGTAAATATATAAATAAAACCTCTAGTAAATGCAGTACAACTTTTTCAGAATCTCCCTTGCCGCCCATATCGTCCAACATGCCAGTATACACAGCAAATTTTTGTACTACACCTCTTGGATTAGTCTACATGTAGAGTTTAATCCCATATTTATGTTTTTTGTGTATTGTCTGAACAAGAGCTTTCCGCGAAAAAACAACATTGATTCATCAAGAGAAGCTGCCCTCCGAATCGGACCCAAAATCACTGTCCCCGTCACTATCTTCTAAACTCGATTTGTTGAGCATTGAGCTAGAACGCCAACAACGCACGTGTTTGACTCACCCGAGCGCGCGCTGTGATTGGTCTACGCTAGATAACGCTAATGCTTCAATACTTAAGGAGTAGTTGACTCTCAAAACCTTTACTTTGCACTCGTAATTACCGGGTTAAGTTTGTGTGCTTTTTGAGCAGAGCTTATCGGTTTTCGGAGCGTTTGTACAGTGCCTGGTGTTTATTTTCCAAAAATGCATGCAAGTTGTTACAGAAACGTATAATCGTAGGGGGCGTCCTACTATTTTAAATGAAAAACAATTAATAGTAAAATTGTATAATTCGACGTTAGAAGAAAATCCAGAAATTTTACTGACTAGCATTGTACAATTTGTTGCTAAAACAGTGGGTGTTAGTGCTGCATAAAACACCTTTACTTGAAAAAATTGTTCTTTTCAAAACCATCAATTCTTCTAAAAAAGAATTCCGACGGAGCGCAAACGTTAATTTAGAAACACAAGGAATATTACGTAAATACACATCCGGTAAATCAACGCACCTGTCAAAAGAGTTTGTTTACGTTCTAGCTCAATGCTCAACAAATAGAGTTTAAGATTTCTAATAATTCTGTTTCTGTATAATTGTGAAAACGACCCCTTTTTGGCCTCGAAGGTCGTACCTGAGCGTTTCTCTTTGCATTGCCACAAAAAGTTTAAATATCACAAAAATTCCGGACCAACTATACTTCAGTACCGTAAATATCTTGACTCGAGTGCTCGTCCACATGCACTTCCATAACTTTAGTGCCAACCAGTCTGGCAAACCTTAAACAGTTGACGCAAATAAAACGCTTAAAAGCATTACACAATCTGACGCTTATAAGTGTCTAATGTGTGAAACGTGAACTTTCTTGGTTAAGAAGTGTAAAATTTCCCTTACTTTTCTGTAATAGATTTTGTTAATTATATTAAAAAATATATTGTAACTTGCTGTTTATATTGAACGATACAGGAGATTTAAAAGAATGTCACACTAAACAGACATTTTATATTATGTCAATTAAATTATTTAAAAAAGACATTAACAATTTTCATTTAGCTAAGTTATGGCCTTATGTTTGCACCGTAAACATTTGTAAGATGAAATTTCTATACATCAAGCAGCTTTTGCCAGCAGTAACATTTAGGGTTAACCAAACTTTCCGCTATCACCCTTGAAAATAATGTTTTAGGAAAAATATAGTTAGGTACACTTCCTGTGGTTTGGAGCCCACGTTGGGCTGTAGGTCCTGTATGTCTGTGGCACTTTAAACGCGCAACACAGGCACATGACAGAAGATCGCTACGACTTGTAAGAGATAAAATACTCAAAGAAGAGAGGCTAAAGAAAACAAGTAGTTATAATTTAAATGGGTTAGACCAGAAGGGTAATAGTACTTGATAATAAACTATTTGATGACTTTTCAATTCAGGAAGCATAAGTAGGGTATTCCCCTAAATTATATGATTACAGTTTTCTTATTAGTGACACTTTATTTCACCAGAAGTAGTTTAAGTGAGTGGTTTTTGTTGTTTTATTTTCTAAAAAGCCACTGCCATTAACTCCAATTGTAAAATTCATAATAGGTAAAGAAATAGAATCTTAAAAATTAGCTATTAGTGTTTAAATTTACTTAACGTTTTAGTGAATGTAACAAGCCAAGCAAGTTCGTATGTTATAAAAATTAATTTTGTTGTTGAGTTTATTTTGAGCTTCAGGTATCACTGGGGTTTTCTTTAGTATGATTCATAAACAAAAATTGTTATACATTCTATAAGCATAAAATTTGATCATTTGATATCATAATATTTAAATAAAGAAAGCAAGACAGAGGGGGAATCCCTTTCTGGTTGTCACAGTATGTTTAATAAGATTTCTTTATATCCCATAATTGGTGTAGTTATTTTCAAGAGTACATTTTAGTCATGTTCTAACAAACCAACAAAATTATTTTAAGCTCTGCAATAACTTACAAATGAAAGGACCCCTTAAATTAATATTTTAGTAGTAGCAAAATTATGTCAACATTGGAAGAAATTAAAATGTTTTTCCCAGATTTTTATATGAGAACATATTAAATGCTCGATATTTTATTCCCAATGCATATTACATTTTTCAATTAATTTATCCAAATGCATGACAAGAAACTAAATATTCGATAAAATTAATAGACGATCGATAAATGTAATGAATGCTCGATATAAAATTTACATGCTTGTTAAAATAATAAATATTCCGTAAAAATAATAGACACTTGATAAATAAAATGATTGCTCCATACCAAATTCACATGCTTCCTAAATTAATAAATATTCGATAGAAATAATATAGGCTCGATAAATGTAGGTTAGGTTGGGTTAGGTTAGGTTAGGTTATGTTTAGGTTAGGTTAGGTTAGGTTAGGTTAGGTTAGGTTAGGTTAGGTTAGGTTAGGTTAGGTTAGGTTAGGTTAGGTTAGG
>JABXWE010001854.1:0-50575 GCA_014611495.1 Limonius californicus
CATAATCAGTTTTATCTCTTGTAGGCATTTTGATGTTATCATTCAAATGAATGTATCGTAAGATTTGCAGAAATCGACGTAAAGACATCACCTTCGAGATTGTGGGTACTGAAAAATGTTCATTTGTGGATCAATACAATCGTAAGGCCGGGACACTGTGAAAACCCATTATTATAAGAATGCCCAAAAATGCCTTCAGTTCTATGTTATCGAGATGCAAATCGACACCATTTTGATCTGCATATAAATTTGATTCCGTTACAATTTTATCAAAACATGATGCAAACAACAATAGAAAGATACTCAGTGGCGAGGAAATATCAATAGGAACTTTTGGTCCAAATGGTTGTGTAAACTGAAATGAGTTGTAAGTTGTTGGGTCACTGTGAACTTTAGAAAAGTTGTAGCCGTCATCTACATGCGCGTTACTGACCTCTTCACTGCTTTCCTCATCGTCGGTGCTTTCGTCAAGTAGATTTCTTCTTACTTGAACAGGTGAATCTGGGACATAATCTTCATTTTCGATGGAATCATCACTATCGAAGTCAACATTCTGACCGCTGTTATCTTCCTCTTCTACTTCCGTAACAGTAGAAGCTTCCGCAGCACATTTCCTTCGTGAGGACACTCTGATCTTAGAACTGGCGGATTTTGAACTAGTTTTAATATCTTCTGCATCGCTGTCCCCCCCTATATCTGAATCTACAGCTTGTTCATCAGTTATATCGTCGAATATTCTGTTTACAGCATCGTTATCCAAATTTTCCCACTCCTCAAAGGTATAGCGGTTTTTCATCATTCTGCACAAGAAGATTCAATTTCAAATTACTTTTCTAATAATTTTTATTGATGATAATAGTAAATGCAGAAATAAAGCTGAAAAGTTATACAGAAAACCAAGTAGCATTATTTTTTCCAAAACAAAAATTGGTAGTCAACACCAAACAGCAGTGTCCGCTACGTCACTGCTACATGGCATGCTTCTTTGAAATATGATAAATAACTCGTGAGCCGTAGGGTTTCTAGATTAATATGCTATGAAATTTAGTTTTAGTATACCCTAGGTTTACAAAACATGTATCACTTACCTTTAACAATAAATAGCTTTGCAACAATTGACCTCCAAAGTTATGCATGTATTTTGTTCAAGTTTAGGTTAGAATTATCATTACTATGAAAATAATATAAATTCCAACTTAAACCTTTAGATAATATCGAAAAAATAAAGTATACTTACTTGCAAGGGATCGTATTTTACAACAATACACCATAACACCATATAAACTTAACAAATTCAATAAAAAAGAGTATTTGTTGTAACAATCAAAATAGCACTGCACCTAAATGCACAACATCTGAAGAGTGGTCAGATATTTAACCACCTATTATATGGGTGGCGCTAAATCCTATCACGTGACTTTGCAATCTGAAAGTGGTTAGCTCATTAGCCACTAAACATCTACAGAACCTATACGTGTCAATACGGTCCACTTCGGATAAGTATACAACGTAATATTCACCTTAAATGAAAGTGGTCAAATTTTTAGCCACCATGCCATAAAGCAAATGAAGCCATTCAATGCTTGAGCGCTAAAGGGTTAAATTACCAAAACCACTATTATACATTTAAATCAAGAAGTCTACTAATTGTGCTCCACATAACATAACAAGTAGACTACTCTTGTTAACCGTTTGTTGCCTTAGTTCGTTAAAATTCATATTAATTAATAGGTGGAAACAATGTAATTAATATTTATTAATTACATTGTTTCACATAACCAAAGTTAACCCTGACTGTCCACATCGTAATCATTTCTTAACCTGGAAAGATGAGCTACCCGGGGTAACTTAAAGGCGTCCTTTACACATCCATAGTGGTTACCAAAACTACAGTATTGATTGATTGATTTGAAAGAGCGAGATCTAGGACGCGGTTTTCCAAGCATCTCTAAGCACTGCAGCCATCATGGACTTATTGTACACCCTAACTAAGAATTTTGCCTATCTGGGGTAATTCCAACTCCAGTAGTGATTCTTAAAGTGTCACACATCGCAGTGGCACGGGACCTACGGCGTTACTCCTTATCCGACAGAAGGCGCATTTTCAGATTTTTCCCCGCTAGAACAATCTCGCCGACCTCAGCCAGGTTCGATCCCGCGTCCCTCGGATCTAAAGGCAAACGCGCTAACCACTAGACCACCGAGGCTGGCAAAAAATCTACAGTATCCGTTCAACCTAAAATTTAGAAATAGATATTCTAAATAGTTAACTTTAGTGCAACCAATAAGATTGACTTTTAACTAACATTCAAGTGCACATTATAGTTGCATATCTTTAAAGCGACTTATAGTGGTTAGTTTTAGGTTACATGCTAAAAGATAACCATAGTAAGTTGATAATAGTTGCACATACTGTTGTGAATAACTATATTCCAATTGGATTTAAAAATATCCAGCATGTTAGCTACTGACCAAATATCTTATTGCCCTGCAATTAGCAAAAAATTATTTACAACGTGTAATGTTATTGTTGTTTATTTCCCATTTTACAATTACTTACTTACAAAAATGAGTAACTAATCGGTTCTTAAGTAAAAAGTGGCCGTTAAATTCTTGTGGCATTTGTTAAAATAAATCCACAAAAGATAAAACAATTTGACAGAATATCCCAGCATCCTTATAGATTAGTCATGGGTTCTTACGTTGTCTGCCTTTGGAGTAGAACAGAATTTTCTTTAAGCGCTATGAAGAGAATAAGTAAAATAAGGGATTAGGAATTCCATTACGGTTATTTAGTATTGTGGGTTTAACAATAAAATTTAACATGCTGGTAAGCCATAATTTTCCTATTTTATAAATAAAACGACAATAAATATTATAACATAAATATAGAACGGTCCACAACGTAAACTATTAAGGGGTGGACGATTGAGCGGCATAAGACATGCGCTGTTTTTCCCGGGGTTTCTTTCTTAAGTCATTAACAAAGTAATGGCAATGGTCATACGCTTACAAAAAGTAACATCCATTATATCCCAAGTTTAGTGTGTGCATCCTTTCCAATAAAATTTTTTTGTTGGGAGTAGCAACGTTGGATATACAACTACAAGGATCTGTTAAATGCTGGTGGCACACCATCAGTATTGGTTTAGGCTGGATCGGTGCCCACTGCCCATCAAATGTTCACGCTACAGGGATTGAATATAATCCGAATAACCAATTGGTATGTTATATTTTCGTTAATATGACTTCTTTTAAAATTTCAGTTACATTGACATCGAAATCCTTATTATATTTGATGCAATTTATGCATTTTTGCACTTAATAATCGTGGAAAGTTTTTTGATAAATATTTTACCTTATTGTATTAAAATTCAATTTAATGTATAAATTTTCCTAAAGCTTTATAATACAAGGCCAGTTACTAAATATTTGTCTGTCAAAAAGTTCAGGGGCGATATAAAACTTGCTTTAGGTCATTTTGTTTGTTATAATTTTTACCAAGTTTATGTGAAACCAAGGAAATTTAATTATAGTTTATCCTACGCGAAATGAATATTGTTTGAAGCTTTTGGTCGATTAGTCACCATGTAACACCTGATTGATTTTGTTGATTAATATTTTTTGGTATAGCAATTTTTCTATATTACCTTATACAAGTTAGTTGGGGAGCGGAGGATGAGTGTAGATATAATAAAAATCTGACAGGCATATTTATTCCACAACATTAGCACGTTTAAAAACTCGAAATGATTCATCTACTTGCCACAAACATAAGCGTAAATTAGTTTAATGCTAGAAGATGTAAGAATAAACTATATACATCCGCCAACAGATAATTTTTGTTAACTAATTATTATTTACTTTCAGTTGCAGTGCCAAAGATTATACCTGGTGTCACAGAACTGGACATTTTATCCTCTACGAAAGTATGGGCTCGGAAGTCCGCAGAAAGACTTAAGAAATCGCAATAAAAAGCACTGTCTTGGATATTAAGGTTAAAATTGATAAATATTTTGAGCACGTAATTTGTGGTATTTAAAATAATTGTCTAATAATAAATAGCAATTGTTTCTAATGTATTTTTTATTTACTCATTTTATAAGAAATAAAATGATCTTAATTCAAACCGCAATGGCAGTCTTTAGATAGCTTATCTTACAGATACACTTAAAGGGAGTCTTTTGACAGATTGTTTCTCAGTTCATTTATCCATAAATATGGTTATTCTTTAAAGATAACCTTCTTGAGATGGTATAACGGTTAACCACAGAGCATAACTTTTGGGTATGTACGGGAGATGCCCAAAAGTCGACTTTGAAGTTTAACTTTTGGATATGTGAAGAAGGTAGCCAAAAAGATGATTTCCACAGTTAGCTTTCGGACATCTTTTGTGGTTAACCAAACGATGGTTTTCAAGGTTAGCTTTTGAACATCTTCTACGGTTAACCAAAAGATGTGTTTCAATGTTAGCTTTCGGACATCTTTTAAATTTAACCAAAAGATGTCTCTCAAGGTTAGCTTTTGGACATCTTTTATGGTTAATCTTTTAGAGACCTTGAGGATGCCTTAAGGTTGCTCTCTGATTAACTAATTTGTGAAATAGTTATTCTACAGGTTAACTTTTGGTTTGACTAACGTTGACCTTATATTTTTGAGAGGTTAACTTCTAGCTATCTTTTGGGTAACTTTGGTAATATGGCAATATTAACAGGTTTTATTGGCGTTTCGCTACTTACTACGTATTTCAGCGTATTTTAACGTTCTTAATTATTAAGACTATATTGGGTTAATTTTGTCTACCCGTATTTCCGTTAAAATAGTGCACAAGACATGTTCTTCCTTAATGAGTAGTAGACTGCACACACGCTACAAGAATAAAGAGACTATCGTTCATCAAAGAGTTACTTGCCAATTTATTTTAGAAGGAAATTATCTCTCTCTGGCAAACTATTTTTATCATTAATTTAACTAGATGGCATCTGATCAAACAAACAGGTTTTCTAGTTAAATTAATAAGAACATTATCTTGAGACTACTAGAATATTACCTTCCACTTAATGTAACCAGGAAACTAGTTTTGATTAATTAAACCGATAGCCTGTCTTCGTATTAAAATCAGTAACAGATTACGTTGTTCCTTAAACTAACAACTAGACTATCCATCTCTTAGAATGATCAACACACTATTTTTCACATGGTCTTTGATTTCAAGTTTATTAGAAAGGCACATTATCTTTCCCTTAAAGAAATAAACAAGTGGATCTTATTCCGGTTAAATTAATAAGTGAACTATCTCTGTGTCAAATTATTTAGGGGTTCATTTGCCTTAAAATGACTACCAAACTATCTTCCCGACAGTATATCCAATAGACTACATTTGAGTTAATTCAAACAGCAACACATTATTTTCTTTCTTTAATTAACAAGTATAGAATGCACACATTACTATAATAAGCAGAAAATGGTTGAACAGAATTCGTTTTCTGGTTTGTTTTAAAGATAAATTATATCTCCCTTAAAAGACTAGCAGACTGTCTTCATTTTTAAATAAACAAGCAGATTTACTATTTGTGGAAATAAGCACCTAACTATCGTTACTTTAACTTTGCTAACAAACTATTTCTTAATTAAAGGAACGAATTCTTTTACATAATAAGAATTGGATTTCTTCATGCTCTGTTTTAATTGGCATAAGCTGCTCTAAGTTGTATAACATTTTATAGTGATTAATTAAGAAGAATGATAATTGCAAGAATAAGGTAAAATGATTTATGTACATGTATTAAAATATTTCAAAGATGTGACTTATTGGCAGTCTCGAACATCTCTCTGGTGAAACATTTACGCTTGGGTAAAAGATCGATTTAAAAAATGTTCTTTGACTAATACGAAAGCAAAGTCGGTATGCAAATTCCAAACTATAATCAAAGGAAAGTGGATAATGTGAACAGTAGTTTTTAAAAATAGAATAAGGAGTTTATTAGCAAACATTCCAAACCTATTCATTTTTGTCAAATAAATATTATTTACGCCATGTTCCCAGGGAGTTTCGATTACGCAGTGCCAAAATGCATTAGGGCTTGCCAACATAATACAGGAAGATCGTGCTTGTTGTGTTTACAGAGTCGTTGAATAGGCTGCTCTTAGGTGTTGTGTGACAAATGGAAGAACAGGTAAGCGCGGTTTATTGTTCGCACTTTCCACACATTTTCCAGGCGCATTGCCGGAATAAAATTGCCGTAAAACAGCAACGTGCACCAGCAACCAGAAGGGAATATTTTAGCAAAACGTTTCTTGTCGATAAGCTATCTCAGATAGCGCCCCCATTAAAACAACAAAGGCCTTAAGGGCTCGGGTCACGCATGTATGTGGTTTTGACTGGAAAAGAGATTTATATAATGCCCAGAGATTTCGCTAACAAAGGTATGACTGCAACAAAAAGTTACCTTCATTACCTCCTAAAACAGAAGCCTAAAACAGTCGGCCATAACTCGAACCTGCATGGCGATGCACAACGATGTGGTGAACTGCACCGGAAAATTGGAACATAATAAATCTTGATAAAATAGTGCCGGTGCATATTTTCAAGGAAGATCCCAGTTAGGCTGAACAAAACAACTATTTGAAACAGTATTCGGGTATTCGATTCCCAGATGCATCGCATCCTTGGTACCTTATTTCAGTCTCATTATTTCGCAAAGGCAGAAGGAGACCTTGCTGAAGTATGTTTGTGCATAAAGTTTTGTTCCCGGTTTTATTGCCCTCACACTACGACATTGTCGCAAAGTTTTGGTTATCAGCTCGAGTTTCGACATTTAAGTAGATATGAGGCTGTCAAATGCGAAAGGAAAGCAGAACTCGTCTCTGATATCACGATAATTTCCAGAACTTGCGTTGGAGAAGAGAGAAATTACTTCACAGAAATTCAACTAAATGTTGTTGTGTAATTTTATACAGAAGCTGATGCTTTGGAAAATTAGCTAGTTTTTAACTGCTGACACAGCATCTTTGATCAATAAATGTCAATAAACAGAGGGTGAAAAATGTGCTCTTCGTAGAAATCTTTAAACTACATAAATTTTCTTATGTTTACACGCCGCTTCTTTCTCCAAAACTCTCAAAATATCTTTATCCTTGCGTAGGGTAAACTCATACAAATCGATTTTATATTTATTATTCCTGACAAATGGTATTCAGGAGTAGTTAGATAAAATGAAGGTTTCAAAACCAAATTGCCATCTGCATTTTGGTTTCTAATATCTTTCTGCATTATGATTTACAACAATTTTGATAACGTTTTCTAACACTTCTGGACATTGTAAATTCAAATACATACAACTAGAGACGGAATCCCAAACAACACATTATTTTTAATTATCTTGATCTTGGTGTGCAGTTAATAATAATAATTTACATTTCAAACAAAAATCAAGTAATCTTATTTACCCTTTCTTTTCCCATTGGTGTAATTCAGATATGAGAGATCCGCATTTCGTCATGTTTTCTTGTATAAAATTTATAAAAAAAAGCGTAACACTTCACTTGTACTTCTCCATACTAGAATATTTACAAAATCAGATTTTATATACAGGGTGTTCTTAAAACATTGAGCCAAATTTCTACATCTTTATGGGAGACCTTGTAGGTCAAAAGAGTTTATGTGAAGATGTGTCTGAAACTGTTTTAACACAGACTTTATTAAATATTTGAAACAGCAGCTTTCCTCGGCCTTAGATCGGATATTCTTCGGATATTCAAAAAGCGGATATGGAAAAACAATCAGACGACCTGAAATGCAGCCTGTTTTTAACATCATACGTTGAAAACTAACTTCAACCAAAGAAATGCTATGATATAAATATGTCTATATTCCACTTTTGGTTTCTGATTCTTTGTAAAAGTTATTGTTTGGATGAATTCCTATAAAAAGTCCTAATTTAGATGTTTTAAATAGCATATGTACACATAAGCATATGAAGTGAGCCACGGGGAGACATTTTTTTAAAATACTTGGTTTAAATGGCAGTAAAACTATGAACTGGTTGATCTTCAATGGTCTCATAATGGGATAAGGAGATATCGTAGAGATTAAAAACAAAGTCAGATCCCACAAAATATAATATATTAATGAAGTAATGCGTTAACGTTTTCACCACAGCTGTGTCTTATCTTCAGACAAATAAGTAAAATTATGTATCTTCTATAAAATTTTTGCCACACATGGCGGTATTGTTCTTATGATTTTTAATATTAATAATCATCTAGCCCTAATGTTGGGCTTTCTGAAATTTAGATTTAAAATGTAATTTAAAATTATGCATTGACTTTATTTAGAATTGTATTTTTTTTGGCGTTGCATATTTCATTTAGTTTATTTAATTATGGAATTTTCTTTTGTTACATGTTACGTTATTCACTTTTGTTAAATTTTCCTACGTAAGTTTACTTATTTGTCTGAAGATTAGACACAGCTGTCTTGAAAACGTCAACGCATTCATTAATATATTATATTTTGTGGGACCTGACTTTGTTGATATTCTCTACGAAGTAAAACTATGTTTCGATTAATCACCAAATTAGTGCTTTTGCTGTACTGCAGCGTACAATATAAAGTAATAAACTCTAGAACAGCGGCGGCCAATCTATTTCGACCAAAATTTTAAAAATAAGTATGCATATCCGACCGTTGATCAAATTGTTTAAACTACATACATATATACACACACACACACACCCACTTTTGAATTATTTATTGC
Source organism: Limonius californicus (assembly GCA_014611495.1). NCBI lineage: Eukaryota > Metazoa > Arthropoda > Insecta > Coleoptera > Elateridae > Limonius > Limonius californicus. The sequence goes on from JABXWE010001854.1 coordinate 8,760, forward strand.
ATATAATATGGGAAAATACGGAGACAAAATGTATCCAACTGAGAACTGACCGAGAACCGCTATACGCGCCTATTATATATCTGGGCCGTTTAATTCTCAAATGTTCCTGCTGCTTCTGGCCGTTGTCGGGTCGGCGGCGCAATACACAGATCAAAAAGACCACCGCCGCGCCGTTGGACTGCATTCGGCTGCGGTATCTTTTGTATATAGTTCAAAGGATACCACACCGCCGCCGCTAAAAGAATACCTACTGCAGCACTCTTCTTGCTACGTTTAGATTATTAGGAACGCTACTTCATCGTAAATTACAGCTATTCTCTAATTCTGGGATTTCAATAAAGTTTTGTATCTAAGGGCCTCATACTATAGTTTGGCGGGCCGCAAACGGGTCGAGGGCCGCGGATTGGCCACCCCTGATGTGGATTATCATAGTTATATTAGTTATGTTTATATAATTTGTTTTTAAAAATTTAAATCACTCATACGTTTTACATAAGCACAAAATCACTCTTTAATATAATTTATTATAAACAAGAGTCGCACTAGTTGACGATTTCGTAGAAGGATTGTAAAAAGCGGACTCGATACATAGATCTGCATTTTATTAGTCATCATCACAAAATTGGTTGCGCCCATATACATGTATAATAAATGTTCCTTTATAGAATTCAAACAAATTTAGGAAATCAGCGTAGACTTTATGTTCGTTTCTTAGCTGCGGATATTTTTGGTGAATAATCGATTTGCTTCCATTACTATAAATTTCTTTTTAACAAGATCATGTTTCCAAATTTTTAATTTGTATATATAGAAAACAGACATCTCTGGTTCCTTTTAACATTACGCCGTCGGTGAAATACCTCCGTCGACTCTGTTTTTACGGCCCATATGTGTGTATCGATTAATACCAATTTTCCTATTCTTTTTTTGTTTTTAGTTATCATCGATTTTTCAAATTTATTTGTAGAAAATATAACTGTATTTTACCTTCCGCACATTAAAGACTTCAACCAAATACTTTTGTGTACAATGGAAATACAAAATAAAATATTATTTTCAACAGTATCAGCGAGACTTAAACGAATTCAAGAATTTTTTTCTTTGAACGGGAAAAACCTCTTGCTGTAGCATTATTTATTTGCTGTGTAACGTAAAAAAAGTATTCGATCGCACAAACGCGCTTCTTTAGGTGAATGTCGAAAATATGACCAGGAGGAGGCTGAAATCGCATGCTATGTCGACATAAATTTCAGCACGAAATATTTTTACGTCCGAAGTGTTAATTTCTATCAGATTTCCTACAGGTCTGCTAATCCTATTAAAGATTCTTGGCACCTTTTTCCGTTTATTTTTGGGAAATAAACCTTAAGAATTTGATAAATTCCAGCAAAACGGTACGTTTCAAAGATAAAACTAATTCAGTATCTAATAGCTTTTAGATATTTTTGAGCTGCCGAAGATATGTAACTTGACGACTGCGAATAAGAAAAGCTGTAACAGAGTTGCGTAATAATTTTGATATTTTTTTCGACGCACAAGATACATTACCTGGAGTTTTCCTCTAACGTAAAACTTATTTACCCAATTGCAGACTAACTTCGTTTTAAAAATCCTATATACTTCCTAAGAACATCTGTTTGCTCCAGTTTTTCTATGTAAATGAGAATCAAGTTTGCGAAAATCGAATTTATATCTTGCTTTTAAGTATATCAGTAAAGAGAAATTTACATAAATCTATGGAAGGTTCATGTTTTATTCATCGGTACAACTTATAAATATCTGCTGTACCAATTGTATTAATCCCCACTTCCGATAGCATCTGCTTTTATTTCGTGACTTCGCTAAGATCTCCGTAATTATGTGATTTCTAAGGAATTATACGAAAGTGATAGTAGATTGCTTTAGAAATAAATTATTCTGGGAATGAAAATTCAGCCGGAAGCGTTTGCGAATTTTCGGATAAGAAATGCCGTCAGAACATAATTTCTGTTTGAATTCGTCTGACCCACACATGTTAGGCCAAAGCAAGGATTTATAGGTTGCAATCCATTCCTTTTAAAGAACTCTCTTAGTTCGGTGGAGACTAAAATATTGGTTGATAAGACGTTAGTAACGGAAAGCCACTGCTAACAGTATAAAACTAGTATTAAAAATGAAAGAAGTACTGGAATGGACTTATATTTGTTTGTAGCAAACCACAGGGTGATTCCAAATTATAGTGTATAATTTTGGTAATTACACAACAAATTACGTATTTTTTGTTTTATTTCCCCATAATACAGTAATTAACAAGTTCATTTATTGGCGGGGTATCCGGAACAACTTAAACTATCTTTTTGTAGCTTGGTATCAAAGTTGTAAATTGATATATTTTATTTACATTTTGTTCCAATACTGTTAGCGGGAACACTTAATCTGCTAATTTTTGCTTATGACGAGGCTTGTTCAACTGAAACCCATCTTTGATCAACTTAGCCTTGAAAACAAATGCAATAATTCGAACGACGTTTGTTAATGTTAGTAGTGTTTGTAAACAACACATTAATAAGTTTTTGGCGTTTGAATTTGATTCTGACTTTTAAAACTTCCATTTTGAAATGGCGTTTCTTGTTGAAAATCTGTCCAAGTTTGATCTAACAATTTTTATGCGCTGAGGGTGTGCAGCCATTTCAGATTCATACGCGAATGCAAGCAGTGTATGGAAATGCATGTATTGTCTAACCAACTGTGAAGGAATGGTGCCGAAACGGATGGAAAAGAGGGGACTATGGATAAGCCGCGACCAGGTGCAGGGTGTACTGTATTAACAGAAAACAATATGGCATGTGTGGAAGGCCTTATTAGAGAACATCGTCCATTTTCAATTACAGAAATTTCAGAAATTGTTAGAGCGAGTGTAGGATCTGTTCATAGTATTGTTCGTAATATGGATTACAGCAAAGTTTGTTCGCAACTGATTCCTTGTCTCTTGTCTAATGAACAAAAATGCTTGCGAATGGGCTTATCTCTGCAACACCTCACAGACTGTAGGCAAAATGTTGATGACTTTCTTCTATCAATATAGTTACTGGTGATGAAACTTGGTGTCATTACTACGAGACATCCAGTAAGTTATCGTCGATGCAGTGGAAACATTCAAGTTCACCACCACCGAAGAAGTTTAAAGCACAACCTTCTGCCGACAAGGTGATGTTAACATTTTTTTTCGACCATGAACGACCCTTGTTGATAGAGTTTAAGCAACCGGGAGTAAATTTCCAAGCAAATCTGTACAATGAAACATTGAACAAGCTTCACCAAGCAATAAGACGGAAACGTCCAGGAAAACTTAGGCGTGGTCTCATGTTGCTAATGTGGTAAAAGAAAATCTTCAACGAAAGAAATGGATGGCTTAGAGCATCCACCCTATAGCCCGGATATATCGCCTTACGATTTCCATATTTTTGGACCGCTGAAAAAGGCGTTAAAAGGTCGGCATTTTGAGTTGACGCAGAAGTACAGATAGCTGTGGAAGACTTGTTCAATCAGTGGCCACAAAAATTCTATGGGTATACGTCGGTTAGTAAAACAATGGAATACGTGCCTTAACTGAGACGGTAATTATTTGTAATTAAATTTTTTATAAAGCAAAGATGGGTTTCAATTGAAGACAGCTCGTATGTTGCCAATTTTATACAATTTTTGTCGTCTGTTTAAGGTGTAGAATTTAATATTACCAATAAAATCTACCTATTTTGTAACAGTGAAACACTGTTTTCTTAAAATATACATTTAAAGATATCATAAAAGTATAAAAAATAGAATAACATAATACGACAACAAATCTATAGAAATTAACGAATTTTAACCGTCCAGTTTTAAATCCCACGGATTTTTGTTTATATTTATAGATCTTCCGTATCAACTGTTAACGATATGTGCTAAATAATGGAAAATAACATAATACTAAAAACTATATATTGTCAGCGTAATATTAGAAGAAAACAACTACTACAGTTTTCAGTCGGTTTAGAAGTCTTCAATTAACTCAATACTGATTGAATGTTGTGTTAAAATTTTTATGTTTGATTAGTTTATATTTACCTGGGTACGACACCAGGAGTGTTATTTAAACAGAAATTATTAAATTAACACCCCAGCTGAAGACAATCCAAACTTATATTGGTTTGAGGTTGGTTATTACTTGTTAACATTTCTACAGTAATTGTTTTGTGGTAATTTTGTTGTGACTGTTACAGTTCCGTTTATTGTAGCGTGAAACAGTGCAAGATAATCAAATTATTTACGAAAGCAAGCGTAAATTCAACTGGAATTCTTAAAAGCACAATACGGCCATCAATGCCTTCCTAAAAGTCCAAAGTCTGAGTAGTTGAAGTCTTTTAGAGACGGGAGAACTCGTGTAGAAAATTAGCCTCATGTACGACAAGTCCCATCTATGGTTAATCGTGAAAATTAAGAAAAAGTTAATGCCCTTATCCAGTAAGACAGACGGAAACTAGTTCGTAAAACTTTTCAATTTAGCAAATTAGTGTCGGAAGCGTTGAAGGCTCACAAAAAACAAGCTAAACTATCGTAAGTGCCAGATAGATTCAACGTTTGTTGACCGAAGAACACAAGTAGATTCGTTTGCGGATCGCTTCTTCTCTACTGCAGCGATAAGAGAATGGAAATAAATTATTGGACTCAATTGTGACAACTAATAAAACCTGGGTACATTGTTCTACTTCTGAGCCTGCAATAATGTCACACTACATCAAAGCCAAAGAATGCATAAACTGTGTTGTAAACTGGTGAAGTCATAGCAACACTTTTTTGAGATTCTCAAGGAGTGCTCTTTGTTGATTTCTTTACAGAATGTATAAAGTTAAGCAGGTGGTCAGGAACACACGGAAGAGAAGACAAAGTTCTGTTTGTTTTCTCCAAGACCATGCCCGCCCTCATACAGCTGCAAGAACAATTGAAACCATAAACACACTTTAGAGGGACCGTCTTGTTCTTGCTCCCACCGGTTTTTATGTGTTTTGGCCACTAAAAGAATTTTTAGTCGAGAAAATATTTCAGTCTAATGCCGACGTTATTGAAGAGAGTGCATACGCATGCAACCAAAAGATTCTGGTTGGATGGTATTATAAAGATTCCAGGTGAGTGATGCAAAATTCTATAAAAGATTCTTGGACGGTTGGAAGGGGAATTCATTATATATGGTTCGATACTTTCACATCTCCATCATAGCGAAATATAAATAAGAAAGTAAATCTTTATTGAAGTATTTTGTTTCTGGAGTCGTTCCTACTCTATATCACTATTCTACTGTTTGTAATTTCAAGACTTCTAAAGACGTTTTCTTGAAAACTAGTAGTTTTACTCTAAAAAATACATATATTTTTCCTGTAAAACTAAATTCTACTTTTAACTCCCAAGCCAAATTGACATAAAATTAATAGTAAAAAAAGTTGTAAGTAAAAATCAACACGGTAAGTGTTCTCAAAGTTTCTGGTAAAAGTAGCTTTCCATTAATATAGTGATATTTTTCGAGTCACTATAGATAATTACATAGTAATAGTACCGAACCTGGGCACCATATTTAAAACTATAAAAATACGCTAAAACCTAAACTAAGTTTTTGGGCGAGTTGGCTAGGAAATCCATAAACCCAATCAGTTGTAATTACGTACAGAACTGAAATTAATTTTACGAAGTAATATTTTCATTAACCGTATGGGAATAAGTAAACTATAAAATAGTAAAGGTTCCCATAACCTTTATGTAGTTAAAATATAAGTTAAGCATTTCACGGTTACTTATAACTCTTCCTAAATAGACTGACGAGCATGCGTATGTGAAATAGTGGCAGCAGAAATTGAGCTTAGTTCAACTGTACATTCACTAGTCAGTGTATACTCTAACTGGATAAAGTCTTAGGTAAATGTTTAATCGTTTCAATTCTCTAACTGGCCTGGCCAGTTAATCCACAAATAGCCTAGTTAAATTATACATTAGCCAAAAGCTTTAGCGGTGTACGTATATATTTGTATCAACATTCTAAGTCCTGCAAGACCATAATATTATACATTATGGAAAGTTGTGTTTTTTCAAAATAGTTCCTCAGTACCACATCCAGCTGCTGCGTTCAATTAAAAAAGCTTTACTTTACATTTTAGTCGTATTGAACTTTTATGTTTAGAAGGTGTACCCGCTAAAGCAAAGGAAATGTACCCAAATACGAATGAATAGGTTGCCAAATTTCTAATTTAACACTGAAAACCTCGAATGCTTGATATGATGATATAACGTATATGGGGGTTTAAATTAAAACTAGCCCTGCGAAGTTTTGAAATGGAATTTTTCAATTTAACCCGACATCAGCCATTAATACATGCAGATTTACACCGTACAGTCCATAATAATACCTATTTATGGCTGTTGTTATTTAAACCATGGCGCAAGTCAGTATAGATCAAAGGTTGACGTTAGGAATATTCATGCACAAGATTTCAATTCAAATCCCCGCAGTTAATAACATTTTATTTTAATTTATGGTTAATTTTAACCGTATTTGTAAATTATGAATAAACATGAATCATAATATATACCGTGTTCCGTTTAAATCAAATAAATATTTTCTGAAGAAACTGGAGGTGAGAAGTTTCATTGTATTTGCCAGCTAAGGCACGTAGCCGTTGATTCCAACAACTAACTACAACAGACTTGTTGTCTACGTGAAATCCTATCTGTTTAATCGTTGACAATTGAGCGATTTGGTTAATTAAGACAACTAGTGTAAGTCCCGGGTTGCGCACATTCGTTGCCCGTTCACGTACGATCAGGAGATTTAAGGCAGTGTTGGCTCCGGTCAGTACTTGGATGGGTGATCCGAAGCTTGTGTTAACGCGGCGCTTCTCTCCCGCGAGGTTGGATCACTATGGGCGTTGATTGAAATAATAATTAATTAATTAATTAATATTTCAATCAACGCTATGGGACAGTAGATCAACAACCCCCAACTTAATTGTGGGAGGCCCTTGCCCAACAGTGGGATGTTACGGACTAGCAGAGAGAGAGAGAGAGAGTCTATGCCAACACCTACAAAATGTTATTTTTTGTATGCTATTCAGGAAAAATGTGTACCTAAATGACCACCATGGGTATCATCAGTACACTCCCTTACAAACGCTAATACATATAATATTACTGCTCGCATTGATTGAGGCACAATTCTTTCCAAACCGCCTCTTGAGTAATTCACCTTCTAAGATGCACTTGCTGCACTATCACAAAATTATCTTAAACCTGCCAGAAAAATTTCATCCTTTGAAATACACTTCCCATCCCACAAAAAGAATAGATTTATATCAATGATATATTTGTCGCCCTATATGGGGCAACTACCAACTAGTTTCCAATATATATATGTCGAATCCAGAAGATGTAATTGTCCATTTCATGAAAAGGACATCCACTTCATGAAGCGGCTCCTCATACTGTAATTCCAAAGTTTTCCGCGACCTGAACAAAAATCCCATCCATTTCGTGGAACCCATCCTCTTCCAGATGATGAAATTATACGAGACTACAGTATTTGGATCAGCAAATTGTCCATTTCATGAAAAGGTGTCAGAGAAACGAATATCTGGTGTAATAATTGTTGCGGCGTCGCAAGTGGATGTCCATTTCGTGATCCCTGGTTTCGTACCTATAGCTATGTAGTGAAGTGGAAAGAAAAAAGCAGTTTTTGTTTTTTCTTTATATACTGAAAAAAAACTATACTGATACATGTCAAAAAATAAACATTAAACATTCAAACAAAGAACAAATACAAATATTTGAGGAATACTACAACACTGTATGTTGTAATACAAAATAAGAAACACAATCATTTACATTAAACGCCGTATTTTTTCTGCCGAACGTTTTTGACGTTCGCAGGCTGCTTCTCTCTTATTTCGAATCAAGATCACGAACTGGACATCCACTTGCGACGGTGCAGCAATTATTACACCAGATATTGTTTTCTATCCCACCTTTTCATGAAATGGACAGTTTGCTTATCCAAATGGTGTAGTTCGTATAATTTCACCATCTGGAAGAGTATGAGTTCCACTTCATGAAATGGATGGGATTTTTGTCCAAGTGGTGGAAAATTTTTAAATTACGGTATGAGGAATCGCTTCATGAAGTGGATGTCCTTTTCATGAAATGTGCAATTACATCTTCTGGGATTCGACATATATAATGTGACGATTTTTTTACATTTTATATATGTAAACGTATTTAGAAATAACCGCCGTCATAGTCATTTCATCCTTTCGACCCACCTAAGAAGTTATTCTAACATCAAACGAATAAAATGTATTAAATGTTAAATTTTTGTATTCTACTGGAAAAATCAGTCCATAGAAAGCAAAGTCTACCTCGCCAAAGACACATCAAAAGAATGAAATAAAATATCAATCTTTAGGTACGAGTATTTCATTAAATTAAAGGAAAAGGGAAGATCAAAGTATAATAATATACAGAGGGTGTTCCATTAGAAAAGAAACTTTATCTTGACAATTAAAATATCTTAAGTATATCTTCCAACTCCACATGTTTGTTTTTCATTACCCCAAAATGGCTTATCATTTCTGGACCAGGCCAATTGCGCACATGAAAAATCGTTGAAAAAAAGTTTATTTTCTTTTGTTCAAAGATGCTGTCGTACAAGGCGTGAGGCTTAGCCGAGGGGTTCAACTAGTTGATTTAGTTTACAGCTAAATCTAACTGAAACTTTTTGCTTTACATTTAATAAATGTTTTATGAAGGCAATATAAAACGTAGCTTTTCTAGTATTACATTTTTAAATTTTGGATTGTTTTCTTGATGTTGTTTATTATAATAAAGGTGAGGCTCTACACCCCATGAAGGGGTTTGGCCTGGTTGTCGCGTGCCAAATTAATGACACGTGGTGATGTGGTGAGCATTACATATTAGACAACCGCATTATTACCCCTTGTTCATTTGAACGCAGGTACCCAATCATTTAAAACGACTGGGTAGAGCACCCTCCAGGCATCGAGCCGGGGATTTGAACTCCCGACCTTCCGCACCGGAACCCAGTGCTGTAACCACTGGAGCACACTGGCGTTGTTCATAATATTGTCAATAAATAGACCACGATTGGTCCTACAGTTAACAACAATATCTATTTACTTCTTATGGTCTCAAAAACTGCTTGGGTCTAGGCAAATTGTCCGACAACAATTCACCGGCGGCGGAAGATTCCCCGACAACAATTCGTCGACAAAACTGTAAAATTTCTTGACAAACAGTTGAACGAATGGAAAATTCCCCGACAGGTACGGAATAGCAAACTTCCCTTCACACTTTATCTCGGCTTAGGACGACGGTATTATCTAACTCCTCTAACTGGTTGTTAAAAGGATGGTAACCTCTTCAAATTGTTTCTAATTTATTATATCATTTTAATGTAATTCAATGAAGGAATTAGACGTAATCCGCAGGTGGTTATAAAAGAATGCCACGCTCTTCAAATTGTTTATTTCGAAAAAGTGTGTGCAACAGTTAACGTCGTGAAATTGCTGTTGAATATGTTCTTAGTGAAAAAGGAAGAAAAAGTTGTTGCTTGATGGATATTTATACCAGCAAGACAAAGGGGATGAAGAAATTTTTTGGAAATGTGACTATTACTGCAAAATAAAGTGCAATGCTCGAGTTACAACGCAGGGAGAGACTGGTCTTAAAAAAATCTGGAGAGCATAACCATACTGCAGATGCCAGAGAAGTAGGAATAACTAAACTTTATAATAAGGTAAGCGAAAACGCGATAAGTACCCAAGATGCACCACATCATATCATCTCTGCTGCATCTATTGGACTTAGCCAGCCTATTGCAGCATGTTTGCCGAAAGTTTCCAGCATGAAGAGAAATATTCGTACAAAGGAAGAAGCTACTCCGGCTTGGCCAATCCATCGAAGAGACATCCTTTTTTCACAAGAATACATATTACCAAAAAATTGAAAAACTTTTGTACTGTACGATTCTGGACCAAATGACGACAGAGTGCTGATTTTTAGTACGAGAAGAAATATTTCAATCCTACCTCAAAGCGCACACTGGTACGCGGACGGGATATTTAAAACAGTGCCACATTTGTTTTGTCAACTGGTCAAGCTACATGGGTTGAAGAAAAATATTTCAATTCCATGAGTGTATGTGCTATTACCAGACAAAACAAAAATACCTACATTCGTTTGCTGCAAAAGAATTTATGCCTGGGGTGTCACCAACTACCATCCCAACGGATTTCGAAATTGGCATGATAAGTGCTATTGCCGAAGAATTTCCAGCTTCAAAGCATTGTGGATGGTTCTTCCATTTTTCACAGTGCATCCTTAGAAAAATTCAATCAGAAGGCCTAAGGAACTAGTATGAAACCGATGCAGAATATGCATTGAAACTGAAGTTACTGCCAGCGTTAGCATTTGTGCCCACGGCAAATGCAGTCGAAGCATTTGAAATTCTTTGTGAGGAGAATATGCTACCCGAGGATGCCCAGCGAATTGTGGACTACATCGAGGACACCTGGACTGGGCGCACGCAAAGACGCTAACGTCGCCGCTCACCACGACTTCCCCATGATATGTGGAATTGTTACGAGACTGTGTTAGAAGGACTACCAAAAACGAACAACTATGTAGAAGAATGGCATCGAACGCTAGAGACGCAAGTTCCAGCAGACCATCCCAATATATGGAAGTTCGTAAAAGCCATACAACGAGAAGAAAGTCTGTATGAGCTTCAAGTAGAGCAATACGTAGGAGGCCTGGAAGGCCCCTCTACTTGTAAAAAGCACCGTGATTGTGCTCAACGAATTTGTTGTCGGAGAATCTTCCGTCGGTGAATTGTTGCCAGGAAATTTTCCGGCTCGCAAACTGTTTAAAAAACAATTACCTTTTTTATTATTATAGATGTAGGACATGCTTAATAAATAAAAAATTTTAAATTGTCAAAATTCAATGGGGTTAGCAAATATACAGGGGGTTCCATTCAAAAACAAGTATTTTTGAAATCAATGCTCCTGTGTTTTTATATAATTGCGTTTTATGGAAGACTGTTGGAAAGAGTGAAAATAGGTTTTTAATTTTTGAAATAGCTTGATTACGATGAAAAACTAGCTCCTCTGAATTGAATTTTAGCAATGAGCAACCGCGATCATGTTTTTTTCTTATGGTACCTCATATATCAGGACGTAGTCAATTTCTTCACGGTGATTTCAAGGCGAGATAGCTAGTTAAGATTGTGACCCAGAAGTAACCGCGGTCAATGCTGATAGAAGCACTTGGCATTAATTCATTTTGTGAGCATCTTCTACGTCGAGGTAAAAGAAAACGAAAAATAAGGCCGTAAGCTATTAGAAAGCTATGGTACACAATTAATTTCCATTGAAAATTGTCTTCAGGCATGATTACTGTTAATTTTAGAAACTTGCATCATTATGGAGCGAAACCAAGTTTATATACTGTTGCCTGGAACTTATTCTGAGTGATAATCCCGAAATATAATTCACGGCGAGTCTGACATGGACCGAGTTATCGCAATGAACTCGTGCTGCACTAACTTTGCAGAATTGGAAACTCAAACAGACCTGAATTACCATAATTGAATTTTATTTTATCACTTCGTTTTCATTATTTCATTATTCCAGTTTAGAGCGCTCGCACTAGATTTTCCAGGAGGACATTTTTGAACGGAAATATTACGAACTAGGGCTAATTCGATCTCGATCCGTGATTGGTTACATGTTTATCAACGTAAATTTTATGTGCAGAGGGTATAGCCGAAAAATTCAATTTGCATCTGTGGAATGTTTGCTGCCTCGATTCTTGCAAATATTTGTTGCTTGTAATGAGTATTTTTTATGGTGGATATTGTTTCCAATATTGCACAGAATCCGACATTAAGTAAATGTGCTTTAATGTTCGATGAGCGCAAACAAAGAGTTTCGGGACGATACTGTTTTATTCACGAAAATGTTAGCGTTCCACCGCAGCAAAATACAGAATTTCAATTAATAACTGCAACATTTGGTGTTCGAATATATAAAACAAGCGCCATTCATTAAACCGGCCGACTTTTTTCAGTATTTAAAAATGATTCCGACGAAAAATCCCAAACCAACAGCGCATCAACGTTACAACAGTTATCAATTATTACTCTATCTTTAACAAGGCACGAGTAAAATCCAACTGGAACAGTTATTCATAACCGATAATGTAATACCAAAAATCAGGGCAGAGGAAATATGCCTTTGAACTCGTAAATGCGAGTTCGGTTTGTTTTTAGCGGAAATGTTCGATAATTTTTGTGTGGTTGCAGCTGCAAAACTGTTTTTTGTTCTATCATAAAATTCGGTGGACTGTATTAAAATCAATCGAGGCTATCAACAACGATCATGTCTACCTTATCGCGCGATATTTCTGTTTTATGAGGCTCGAAATTGAATCCACTCCATATAGCATTCAGCACTTTTCACCAAGAAGAGTTGTTGAATTGATGGTGATGTAAACGTAGCTAATTCCGAGTCTGATTGTGCTCTTGACTGAATCGCGGTGCTAAGAGATTAAGATCTTATCTGTACGCTTATAAATTAAAGCAATTTGACAGCTCATGAAACTGTAATCTACCTCTACTCGCGTGTGATTAAGTACTTCAGTTGGTTTCATGTCTCTACTAACCAAAGCTCCCGAAAACTCGAAGTTAACGAACTTTAAAGATTTCTGTTGTGATGAATATCGGAAAGTTCCCTGCATGTCATAAAAACGGTCATAATCTGCTGAGAACTTTGTTACTTCCTCTTTTGGTTTTAAACAAAAGGTTTCACCATTAGCCGCAAGAAATATCGGATCTTCTATTCGCCAGAACTGGAACTTACACACAATTACACCCGAAAAGTTTTACAACTTTACGTTTCAATTTAGGAATATACTGAATTATTTCTGAACGATTGGCTGCATGCCAGAGCATATGAAAAATCTTTCGTGCGGACTTGGAATTCACAAGCTCGACCATAAATTAGACCAATTGCATAATTTCATATGATATTGTATACGATAAAGAAATTCGCCGATTTTTCCTACTTTTTAGAACTGTCGCGAAGGTAATTCATTTACTTCTAAAACTGTTTATTTAATAATTTCGTTGGTTTCTGGTATTTTCCCTGCTTTTTAGAACTATAACAAAGGAAACTCATTTTTGCAAAATCTACTTATTTTCAACTCTTACCTCATTTCTGACAATTTTCCGGCTTTTAAACTTCTAACACCATTTATTTAGCATTTTGGCACCACCATGTGTTGGTTTCTGGAGTTTTTCTTACGTTTTAAGAAGTAGAACATTTCCTCTAAAACTAATTAAATAATTTTTCGACCAACCGTCTCTTCCTTCGTCTCCTACTTATTAGGAACCATAACAAAAGAAATTCATTTACTTTTAAAACTGTTTACTTAACTAATTCTGTTGTTACTGTATTTTTTTCTACTTTGTAAAACTATAACAAAAAATTCATTTACCCAAGACGATTTATTTAATATTTCGAAAAACCATCTCCTTCTTCGTTTTTGAGATATTTTCAACTTTGGAAGAACTACTACAGAGGACATTTATTTACTTCTAACACCATTTATTTACTATTTTCGTCCCACCACGTCTTCGTTTCTGGAGTATTTCTTACGTTTTAAGAAGTACAACATTTGCCTCTCAAACTAATTAAATAATGTTTCGACCAACCATCTCTTCCTTCGTCTCCAATTTATTAAGAACTATAACAAGAGATTTCATATACTTTTGAAAGCTGTTTCATTAATTATGTCTTTTGTTTCTGAAATGTTTCCTACATTTTCAAACGATAACAAAAAATTTATTTGCCGCAAAACTATTTATTTGATTTATTAAAGAACCATCTCCTTCCTCCTTTCTGACATTTTTTCCGCTTTGGAAGAATTACTACAGAGGAAATTTATGCACTTCTAACACCATTTATTTACTATTTTCGCACCACCACGTCTTCGTTTCTGGAGTTTTTCTTAAGTTTTAAGAAGTAGAACATTTACCTCTAAAACTAATTAAATAATTTTTCGACCAACCGCCTCTTCTTTCGTCTCCTACTTATTAGGAACTACAACAAAAGAAATTAATTTACTTTTAAAACTGTTTACTTAACTATTTCTTTTGTTTGTTAATTTTTTCCTTCTTTGTAAAACTATAACAAAAAAAATTCATTTGTTTCAATTTAATATTTAATACTTCGAAGAACCATCTCTTTCTTCGTTCTGAGATGTTTTCCGCTTTGGAAGAACTACAACAGAGGAAATGTATTTACTTCTAACATCATTTATTTAGTATTTTCGCACCACCAGGTCCTCGTTTCTGGAGTTTTCATGTGTTCTAAGAAGTACAACATTTACCTCTAAAACTAATTATTTATAAATTCATTTACTTTTAAAACTGCTTGCTTAACTGTTTCTTTTGTTTGTGAAATTTTTGCTACTTTGTAAAACTAACAAAAAGTTTATTTGCCCCAAAACTATTTATTGAATATTTCGAAGAACCACCTCTTTCTTCGTTCTTGAGATTTTTCCAGCTTTCAAAATACTACTACAGAGGAAATTTATTTACTTCTAAAACCATTTATTTAGTATTTTCGCACCACCACTCTTCGTTTCTGGAGTTTTCCCTACGTTTTAGAAGTACAACATTTACCGCTAAACTCTAAAACTATTCATTTAATTTTTCGACCAAATATCTGTTCCTTCATTTCCTGCATATTACAGAACAGAAGAAATTCATTTACTTCTAAAACTAGATATTCCGTTATTCTGACCAACATCGTTTTCTTTTGAAATTTAAGGAGTAAGAAAAGAGTCTAAAATGTCTCACTTCATACGCCTCCTCAAAGCTCCTTAACCGCCAAAATTTATTCCCTGACAATATTTTAAAATTTATGAACGACTTAAGAACGCCTTGCATAAATCGTGCTGGCCACAAAAGTTTCGTATTAAGAAGCTGTAAATTTTAGCGCTTCCTCCAGCAAGCTCGTTTTCAAATTGACGCCATTTTATTTTATTAAATTCGAACGATAACAAACTCGAAAGTCACTCTATCAGAAAATAAAGAAAGAGAGCTTCTCCTCATCCAAGATTATTCGCGCAGTAAAATGCAAATTAACTGAATATTAATTTTTTTATAATTCTCCATCATCTAGGGTAGACGCCTTCTGCATTTCGCATTCCTGTATTTTCTCCAAACGAAACTCGGTTATCGATTTGAATTCAACACCGAAAAATAATTCTTCGAGGCAATTAACGCAGCTATCAGTACGTCCGCCATTTTCATTTATCAAAAGTTAACAAGCTGTCCCTGATTTAAGCTATGTATAGAATTTCTTAATATAGCCGAAGAAATTACTACTTTCTCTAGTCGCTTAACGACTACTTAAAGAAGTTTTTCTTTGGGAAATCCCAAGAGCTGAAACGCGGAACGAAAACCTGTCCCTGTAATGGTGGGCAATATTGCCCGATGTTACTTAATTGCACGATTCTTAGACCTTACAAGGGGAAAAATTAATTTTCTAGAGCGCTGAAGCAATACCGAAATTATTAACTAATGTTCCAAGAAAAGCGTCATAAACAGCCATGTTAACAGTCTGCTGCAGAAACCCATCGTAAATTTTCTTGACCAATCTCTTAAAATTTTTACCTACTATTCGAGTTTTCTCGCAGCCTGACCTAGTGGGTTTGAATTCCGACAGATACTTAATATTCAAAATTAGCACTCGAGACTGAACGCTTGAAAATCTCATGAATTTGAGTTGACACAGTTATCTACGTCGACAGACTAGTAAATGGAAGTCCCAAGATCGATCTTATCGGGTCACAGCAGAATTTCATTATTAATTACTATAAATCACCGCAAAACCCCGTAATTATGTAAGTGAGCATATCCTGAAAGGAAACTTTAGTGTTTAACGGCTTTCCGAATCTAATATATCATACACACTATCAAAGTCTTAATTCGGTGTTAATTTTTATGGCCCATTTAGAACTGGAGGAACAGACGGGATAACCTAATTATTAGGTTATCTTGCGTGGTAACTTAAAAAATACAATATTACGAAAATGTTTGAGTGTAAATCATTTCATTCGGATGGCTGCCTGCGCGTATTAGTTTTAAGACGCCGATATTTTTGTTATAACGCTTTTTCTGTCAAGTTATTAAAGCCATATTAAATCCTGAAATGGACTAATTAGCAATATACCTTTATTGGTGAAAAAAGCACCATAATTACAATCGCATGGTTAACGTGGAAACTATCTGGGCACAGACTAGGTATAAAAATGTCCCAGAAAATGTTTTTTTTTAAGTATTAGCGCAATTCATTGTATAAATTATTGTGAAGAATGATCTGTTGAAATGGTTTATGAATTGCCGGTTCACCCGCACCCCCATTCATTAGTTAAAAAACTACCAAATTGTTGTCAGATAAGTTAATAAACATTTAGTGATCACCCGAGTCTAAAGTTTCCCAATCCAAATCCAAATTTTTTATTGCCTGCACCTGCGATCGCTCGATTTAATACCTCTTGAGTATTTTAAAAGTGTTGTATATGCAGATCGTGTACACAATTAAAGAGTTACGGGAGGCCATAGTGAATTTTGTAAATGAAATCACACCGAGACAGTTGGTTGCCCCTTTAAGAATATGAAGCGAATGTTTGCTTAGACAGTGATGGAGAGCATTTCCAGGAACTACCTTACAAAATGTTTTGTTTATTCATTTTGATGGTCTAGACTCTAGGTCACTTACTCGCCACCACTCGCTCGCCGCTGTTTGCTCGCCACCGATTGCTCGCTGGTAAAGATGCTCGCCAAGACAGTTGCGCACGATTCGTTTGCTCAATAGACAACTTACTCGCAGGACTAAGTATAATTGCAACATCCCAGAAAAACTAGTTTATTGTTTTTTAGTAACTTTGTGTGTAAAACATATTTACACATTTTGATTCATAGTTAAGCTCTTTATTTTCAGATACAATAGATATAGGTATAGTATTATATTTTATGACATTTTAAAGAAATATTAGTTTACGGAAGTTGGCTAACTTTTGGGAACTTAAAATACTGTTTCTTTATCACGAAAGCAGATTTAACGACGTTTTGAGAGAAGTTATTAATTAAAAATAATTTAAAAATATATATACTTCATAAAAATCAGATACATGAGTAGTTAATTTTATTGGGCCCAAAAAATATTACTGTAAACGAATTCAAATACAAAAACAGGCAACCCTGCTTTGACTATCAACATTCTTTATAGGAATGTAAGTTATTGACAGTTACCAACAGCATATACTAAATGCCTACAGATAATATTTTATTTTAAGAATAATTGTGTGAAATTCGTCTAATTTTCATTCAATAATATTGTGGAGAAACGATGTAATTTTTTCGCTTCGTTTTGTGCGAGTAAAAATTAACCCCGGTTCGCCCCTTTAATGTTATCGTCATTGCAACAAAACTCTGTGCACATGATTTTCGTTCTTGGCTGTTTCAAAATATCTGATTCTCTGATCCAATTACACAATATTGCCTAATCTGTAGTAATCCAGTCCATTTTCCCCTGTTGCAATACATAAAGATACAAAATAGGAAACCTAGTTGTGCTATATCAGCACTACCGCCGAACCAAGGTAATCCATGTATACCGTTATTAGTGAAAATTGTTTGCAGTGATTTTCCTTTTCTTGATAGTGCTTTGACTTGTGGAAAATATAATTACTTTGATTTTCATGAAATAAGACAACCTTCAGTTGCTAATTATTTAATAATAAATTAATGTAATTGTTTTAGTAAACTCAACAGTTATTGGCTACGCAGCTTTTTTTATTCTACAGTAAATATCGTGGCCATTAGCGGCGAACCTTCAAATTCAGACGCCATGTTGCAATTGTTCATACATAATTTATAACAAGACCGATTCTGGTTCTGTTTCCAACGTTTCCTTTTTAATGTTTTTAATTGTACTAGTTACTTTTTCTCTTCAAAATTTATGACTTGTGTGTGTATTTTCTAATTTGCATGTATTTTGCAAGAAGTATTCAGGAGGAAGCAGAATAAGTTCCACCCCGTAAACTACTGGTCCTCGGCCCTTTCACGAGGATCTTCATTTAGCCATGATTTGCAAGGGTCAGACTCACTGACTCTGTACGCCATGACGATCAAGACGTTCTTCCATTAATCATTTTCCGTTAACCCCCCTCCTCCCTGAGCCAGCTGAAGAGTCTTTTTCCATTAGTTTGTTGCGGTTTGACGAAAGCGATCACGTGGACCGTAACAATTGTTTGCCGTGCATCTGTCCGGCGAGATATCAGCTTGGCCAGCATAGAGCCCCGAGAGCAAACGGTGGCGAGCAAGTGGGCGAACACCATTTAAACTGTAATATTAAACTAGGCGATTATTATTCAAAAATCTGACGAAAAATATGTTCTGTCCATTTAAACTGGAAATTAAAAAACTAAATACTTTTGAAATGTGGACTTATCGCAGAATATTAAGAATATTAAAAATACCATGGACGGACAGAGCGCGGAATGAAGAAGTCCTTCGAAGATTAAACAAAGACATGGAAATAGAACTTACCATCAAAAGAAAGGAAATTAGAGTACCTGGGACAATTGCTGCGACATAAACGATACAAAATCTTACAAGAAATTATGCAGGGTAAAATAGAAGGAAAGTGAAGTGTGGGACGAAGAAGGACTTCATGGATGAAGAATTTGAGAGACTGGTGCGGAAAAAGTAGTTTCCTTGTTTCGAGCCGCAGTGAACAAAATAGGATGGCGCTATTGATCTCCGACCTCCGATAGGGGAGGCATTCTAGGAAGAAGAAGGCGAAAACGATCGCGTGGACCGTAACAATTGTTTGCCGTGCATCTGTTCGGCGAGCTATCAACTTGGCGAGCATAGAGCCCCGAGAGCAAAGGTGGCGAGCAAGTGGGCGAACACCATTTAAACTGTTATTAAATCAGCCTTATTAAATTCTGTTTTTACGTACAGGTTAAGTTTTGTATTATAAAAATTCACGCACAACATAAATCATAATTTACAACAACAAAAGTCTTTGAACTTCTATAAAGGTAACAACTTTTGTAAAAAAAAATGCTGTACGGACATTTGTATTAACAAGCACGAATCTAATTTGTTATTATTCACGCTATTTGCAATATCACTGCACGTTACTGGAACTAGTTAAAGCCAGATTAAGTAGTAAAGAGACAAGACAAAATCAGTATGAAATGTCTCCTTCAATCATTTTCAATCGCACTGTATTAATGTCTATATCAGGGAGGATCCTGCATACATACTGCATATATGTACACCCTTTATAGTGGGAAAATACGCTATAATGGGTGTACATATAGTACACCCTTTATAGCGTATTTTCCCAACTGTAGTTCTAACCTTTACTAACATAATAAGTATTTAGGATAAAAAATAATTAAACTAATGTAATATTGCTCGATGTTTAAAAATATACCAATAAACACTATGAATAATGAAATGTAAATTTAGCAACAACCAAGTTAACCCGTAAACCTAGTACTTGCTTGTAACCGTAGAAAATGCTACCAGAGAAGAGAATCGCTTTTAAATGCTATTTTAAACAATATTTTATTCTAATTATTTAGTTTTAATATTAAATTTGATTTGATTTTGATACCAATCAATAAAATTAACACGGAAAATTTTAAATTACATAACTCTCTCTATGTTTAGCAATATACTTTATGAAAATTATACCAACTAGGCATGTAAAGAATTCAAATTTTGACTAACAATGTTTAGGAGAATCAAATAACAAAGCAATTTTTTCATGTTTATTGAATTTCTTGACAACATACACTAAAGTTTATGAATTGATATTTGAACGTCCTGTGTAATAACAGAAAAATAGATATACCATTTCCAAAATTTAACAGTTTTATCACATATTAATATACTTCAACTCTAATTACTTGTATTGATTTTAGTTTGTATGAAATTTTAAGTATACTGTTGTAAACATATTGATTCAGGCTTATTTTGACTCATGTGCAAACACTTGGTTTCACGAAGTGCAGAAGCAAGTTGAAAAGTTTATGAATTTAATACCGTGGTGCACATGGAAAAGTAAATGCGAAGGTTGAAAGGTTATATAGGTATCCCTTTTTCGTATTTACCTCAAAAGCGCTAAGGATCACTGTGCATAAGCCTTTAACCTCTACCGTTTGGAGGATTTCGAGGGTAGATTAACAAAACGATTCGGACCGCGTATATAAAATCTCCCGCGCACGCCGCTCTAGATCTAATTTGGGCAATTTTTAAAGAATTAATCCGCGAATTTGCAGTCAGGAAACGCAGGGCGTATGCGCTTGCAAATCCAGTCGAACGCGCGTAAATCTAAGACCTCATAAAATATTTTTAAGTAAGCTTCATAAGCCGCGAAACATTAATGTTTCATCCTGCGTACTACCAAAGCCGGCACGTGAACCTCCTATTTAATATAACCAAAATACAAGCGGCATTAAGGGTTTCCCTCTGTTTAAATTCATTCGCATAATTTAATGTATAAAATAGCGAATGAGTTCTCTCCGGCTCACGGTTTACTGGATCGGTAAAATTTTGCGTAAGCAAGTTAATTAGTTAGAAAGGACGATTCCCGACTTACACATTCCATAACTTGTTTAATATTGTTAAGGGTGGGAAGGGAAAATGCTTTTAAATATAAAACAAGGGATAATTGGTCATAATTTGAATTGCTAACGGTAAAGTTTAATTTGGTATTTCGGGGAAATCATTTCCATAATTTTAAACTTTAATAGACTTTAATTTCGTTTTATAAAAGGGAATAACAATAATTACTTACACAACGGACGTTTCTATTTTGTACAAATATACCAACACAAAAAAGCTGTCGGAAAATTTTCCTCTTATCTCGGCTTCATCGCAAATACAAATATTTAGAGTGCTATTCCAAACAAAATATTTTCTGGGTCCAAACCAATTAAGGAATTTTGCTTATTATTCTGAAAAAGTTCTGTAATTACGGGCGCATTACATTGTGGTAGGCTTGAGTTTGTCCCGATATTACGTGTTCATATACGCAAGGTAAACAATGACCTCCAAATGAGTGAGGTCAAATAGGAAGAACAAACTTCGGAGAACGCCCGAAAATTCCTCCTACGTATATTTATATTAACTTGATTTATATTTCTCGAGGAATACGTCAAAATCTTGACAATTCTCTTCGCGATTTGAAAACGCCGGAAAATTAAGAACCGGTTTAATTTTCTTTAGCTGGAGTGAACAGTTTCTATTAAATCAAAATCTTCCGAAGATAATCTGCCACAAAATTTTACATGAGGCAAAGTCTTAAACGTCCAAGCATTCTGCATCAAGCTTGAGCTAAAACGAAAGCTCGGATAACAACCTGTATAAAGCAGCTTTGGGTGACTGACAGTTTTCTTAGCGACTTGCGGTTTTCCCCACAGATACTATTTCGAATTTATTTTTTGCTATCATACAATATATGTAGTCCATTATAGCTGGGCCATTTCCCGTATTTACACATATTCGTTGGACGGCATTCTGTTATTTAAGATAGTGATATCCAGAAACGATTAAATTACTTACAAGACATTAAATGTGGAAGAATCAGCAACTTTTTTTATACGAGTGGGCTATAGAAACGGAACGGTATGTCTAGCATTCATTCATATTATACTATTTACCTGATAAATTTTATAATCGTATTCTACGTGTACTATTGTAAGACACAAAGAGTTAACTTACTTGCAATTAAGCATTAAGAAGCCTACAATATTATGGTTTATTTGTTTACGAATCACAGGCACAGGCGCGAATATATAAGCTATTACACCAAATATCATAATACAATCGAACTTCGAATTTTTCCTGGCAATCCAAGCACTCTTATGGATATTTTGGCCCCTTGTATTCATCTTATTTCTTTTAAATAGATACTTTCTAGCCTAGAAATTAAGAAACGGGCTGTTATTCCTATTAGACATAACAAACTCAGGTATATTGTGCCTTTATCGGAACTAGAAATGTACTTTGCCACCGACTTCGGGGATTTTTTAACCCTTTGTGCTCCCTAGTCAATTATAAATACACGTAGATTTGTATTTCAGCTTGTACATACAATTCCACAAATTTAGTTTGCAGATGCATTTGCATTTTTGCGTAGTGTACTCCTATCTGTAAAATCATAAAATGGGAAAAGGAAGTAGAAATTGTTGAAGTGTATGTGAAAAGTTGAAGCTCCTACATGAAATAGACAAAGATGGGAAAATGAAGATCATAGGAGCGCGTTTTCGTATACCCCCGAATACCTCGTCTACAATTTAAGTAGAAAATTATGACTCCATCATTAAGCAAAGCTAGTACGTTCTAAATTTTGTGTTTACGAGAATTTGACGAAGCAGTTTCCAAGTGGATTAAATTAGCACGGGATAAAAATTTGCCCGTTTCCGGTTCTTTAATAAAAGAAAATATACTGGAATATGCAACAAAATTAGCTCAACCTAGTAATTAGCAATCAAGCACTGAAGTAATTTCTGGTCAAAGTGAAGAAGACCATGCAATGTGAATAAAAATTGCGCTACCAACCATTTTGAAGTAATACGACAGCACAGATACTTTCAGTGCTGACGAAACGTGTTTGTTTAAAAAGTCAACCTAATAAAACCCTCGCTTTTAAAAATCATCAGGATTTTGGTGGAAAACATAGTAAAGAGCTCGTTTTCGTAATGATGGTTAATATGATCAGTACAGAAAAACTTAGTAGCCAGGATATTATCAAAAGCCTCACAAATAAAGATTTTGGAGAACAAAATGAAGAAATACAACGCCAAGAAAACAAAGACAAGGAAGAGAGTGTGCTGTTTAATTCCTGCTGAAGATGACATTTACTGCATCTATGATTCGGCGAAAAATTCGGTATCAAGAAATGTACCCGAAGCAGTTTTTTGGTTTAAGCAAGTGTAAAACACTTTTCGATCAACAAACTTTATTTAAGAGCAACTTACAAAAAGAAGTTACTAAGATTTTTGCACATTCATTCCTGTCGCTTTTAAGGAGTTTTGACAACTTTTTGTTTTTGTTCCATATATATCGAATCTATTCTATGACCATTTTTTTACGGTTCCTTTGCGATTCGCTATACGGAAGATGAACTGTACTTACTTTACTAAAAAAAGAGTAAGTAGTGAGATAAAGAATTTTCTCTAGATTGCTCAAGTAAAACCATTCAGAAAACGATGTAGGGAACAATACAGAAGATGTCAGGACAATGTAGAGACATGTTCTTAAAAAGTTTAAAGATTTATATTTTGTTTAGTATTGATATATTTTAAATCCAATAAACGTTTTATTTTAGTGATCCAAAACATTTTATTTGGGACTGACATTTGGTGTAGACTTTCTACATTCATAGCAACCAGGCCTCTAGGAAATTACACGTAATGTGGAAAGACGTGCTCCTAGATGTGCTTCGTGTGTAGAAGCTGGGGCGATATTTTGAACATTTACTATAATATTGTTAGTTTTTGAATTAGTTATAGGAAATTTTTCAAATAGTTGATTTTTACTTTGTAATTTTGGTTTTTTCTATTGCTTAGTTTTGTTAATTAATTTATTTTAAATTGAATTTGAATTTGAAAAATGGGAAAGAGGGCTTTGTTTATCTTCGATCTAGGACGCGAATTTTCAAGCATCTCTAAGCACTGCAGCCATAATTGGCTTGTTGTACATCCTAATTAAGAATTCCGCCTATCTGGGGTAATTCCAACTCCAGTACTGATTTTGAATGTGTCACACATCGCAATGGCACAGGAACTATGTACGGCTGTACTTCTTAGCCGACAGAAGGCGTACTTTCAAAATTTCCCCCCTAGATCTCATCAACCTCGACTGGATACGACCCCGCGACCCTTGGATCCAAAGGCAAATGCCCTAACCACTAGACAACCGAGTGCGGCAGCAGACAGTGTAGTCAGCTACTAGAACAGGAGCAAATATGTCAAACGCTGATTAGATTAATGTTTACGAAATTGAATCAGATAATTTGATAAATAACGTAGATTTAAAGTTTCACACAGTAAATTACAATAAAAAACATATAAAATGTTATAATTTGCCTTGGATGAATTTTGTTTCAAACCAAATCTTAGCTATTTTATTAATTAACTCACTTGGTGTAACTTAGGTTCATCCCGAAAGCAATCATCATTTGTGTTCAGGTTAGGTTAGTTGCAGAACTAAATTGGAAATTGGGAAATCCATCTCGATGGTATAAAAAAATGTAAGAATTTGAACTTCCGCTAATGGACAGAAAGAATTTTTGGATAAACGCTGATATCTGAATTTTCATTTTGGCAGAAAACTGTATTATTTGTAAAAATAGCGGACTAAATTATGTTTCTGACTTCCTCGTTACCTTAATTTACCAATTTTACAGAAAATTTTGATTTTAAAATCTGTTAAAACTGTAAACCTGACGATATAACTGGCATGGAAACTAATGATTTATCTGATAGAAAAGATATATTGCAAAAAAATATAAATGTGAAACTATTTTTATTTATAAAAAGTGTAAAAGGACTAATATTTAAGACTTTATTTTGTCGATCTTTATTATTAGAATATATTTCAGTGAAAGAATAGTCGGTTTTTCATTTGTGTTTCTAATTATATTCATTTCTTTGTTCTTTAATTAAGAAATAAATATTTCTATGAGAAAATGTTATGATTTTTCTAACCTAAGGATTAAAGAAAATTAGAAAAAAAAGTATACGTTTTATTTTAAAACTTGTAGGACAACGTAGTGAATATATTTATCATGTAGAAAAGTACACAAGATTACTTTAACATTTAAATTAAATCTAATGCAATTTGAGGTTACGATTGTTCTGTTTACACGTGACGGTATATTTCAATTATGGTTTTTGAAATTTAACCAACAAATGTATTCTGCGACGTAGACCAAAAATCTAAGAACAAGGCTTAATAACACATTTAAAAAATTCGCTGCACTTACCCTCGCGCAATCTTTATTTACACACTATGTCTTTGCTGTAACATTGGTTCGTTTCGTCTAATTTAGTTTAATCATCAAACCAAGAGTCACTGCAAACTTCAGATTTCTTCTTTGTTTTGATATAAAAATATAGTGCAGTTTAAGGAATTCTTTTATTAGATTGTGTCTGGAAAAGCCAATTTTTAGCTAAACGCAATATTGGGTATGAAATCATACAAAGCTTTTGTATTCCGTTAATCCATTCGTGCTATAAATATTACCATTGTTGAACTTGACCTTCATGTTAAATTGACGTAAAACCAAATATTAAATTTTGATTGTACTAATAATAGCAAAAACTAATTAATGATTATATCCACTAATCAAAATAAATTTCACGAAAACTGACTAACGTATGTAACTCAATTCTTCATTTTCGTGAATACCTTTGAAATGTAATAAAAACTACAAATTTTACAAACAACACATTTATTTGACATCAGGCAAAAGACAATTTTTATTTGGTGTCTTAAGCAAAGACACTGGTTTGATTTTTGGTTAAAACAACCTATTTAAGTATGTGAATCCTATAGTTTTCTCGAACACCAATAAGAAATTTTGCACTAACACGTTTGTTTGACAGTTGGCGAACGACAATGCATATTTAGCGTATTAGGATAAGAAACTGGTTGCCTACCTTTATCAAAACATTTGATTATGTTACACTATCGATTGGCTTAATTGGGATGGTATATATCAAATGTTATTATTAGAAATCTATTTCAGTATGTGAATCCTACAGTTTTCTCGAACACCAATAAGAAATTTTGCACTAACACGTTTGTTTGACAGTTGGCGAACGACAATACATATTTAGCGTATTAGGATAAGAAACTGGTTGCCTACTTTTATCAAAACATTTAATTATGTTACAGTATTGCTAGGCTTAATTGGTATGATATACATCAAATGTTATTTATCCAACAACCCACGAAATGTGATAATTAAAAACCTATTTCAGTATGGGAATCCTACAGTTTTCTCTAACACCAATAAGAAATTTTGCACTAAGACGTTTGTTTGACAGTTGGCGAACTACAATGAATATTTAGCGTATTAAGATAAGAAACTGGTTGCCTACTTTTACCAAAACATTTTAATTATGTAACAGTATGGATTGGCTTAATTGGTATGGTATAAATCCAATGTTATTTATCCCGCAGCCCACGAAAGGTGATAATTAAATACCTATTATAGTATGTGAATCCTACACTTTTGTCGAACAACAATTAGAAATTTTGCAGTAACACGTACGTTTGACAGCTGGCGAACGACAATGCTTGTTTAGTGTATTGAGACAATAAAGTGGTTGTTTGCCTTTAACAAAACGTTTACGTATGTTACAGTATCGATTGGCTTAATTGGTATGGTATAGATCAAATGTTATTTATCCAACAGCCCACGAAAGGTGATAATTAAATACCTATTTTAGTATGTGAATCCTACAGTTTTGTGGAACAACAATTAGAAATTTTAGAATAACACGTTTGTTTGACAGCTGGCGAACGACAGTGCATATTTAATGTATTAAGACAAGACAGTGGTTGCCTGCCTTTAACAAAACATGTTGTTATGTTACAGTATCGCTAGCCTTAATTAGTATGGTATAGATCAAATGTTATTTAACCAACAGCCCACGAAAGGTGATAATTAAAAACCTATTTCAGTATGTGAAAGTTTTCTCAACACCAATAAGAAATTGTGCACTAACACGTTTGTTTGACAGCTGGCGAACGACAATGCATATTTAGTGTATTACAACAGGAGACTGGTTGCCTACTACTACAAAACTTAAGTGACAGTGCAATAAGTTTGTTACTCATTCAAAATGCATTGAAGTGTGTGAAATGACGAATTTTTTAACATTTTCGCTAGGCAGGTTTCCACACTATATCAGCGAAAACGTGATCCTACATTTGACCGACACTTTTGACGTGCTTTTAGCGTGCTACAAGAATCTTATCTCTGAAATGCAAGGGTTTCAAATTAATGTGCATTCACGGTCAGATTAAACACGGCGAGGGCAACTTCAAGGCACATGTAGGAGCTGCCTGGCTTTGTTAATGCTGGTTTTAAACAATAGGGTTGTTAAGCAGTTATGGCCAATTACATTATACAACTACTCATTACACTTACGTGCGGCGAGCTTCCGAACGACTTCATTTACTCATCGAGCCAACTAGCGTTTATCTCTTTTTTCCTAGCAAAAAGACGTGCGCAAACATGAATATAACAAGCCATTAAAAATGAAAAATACGAACGCATACATCAAGCCAAGTACGGTTTCTGAAAGTAGCCGAGCACTTTCAGGCCGCTGAAATTCATTCAGAACAACTCGAACGCTCTCCCCAAGATAACGCGTGATTTTGTACTTAAATACGCAACTTTAATGATTATTAAATGAACTTGTATTGTGTTAATTTAAATTTCTTACCCTAAAAATATATCGACAGTTATTATACGTAGGATGATTAATGACGCGATCGATTAAAATACGACGGCAACAATTTTTGGTTAATCATCATAAGTGATAAATTATACAGCCAAAATTAGATATTTTGGCAGGCCCGGAGATCCAGATAAAGTGTCTGAGGTAAAAGTAATAAGATAAAACGAACCCTGTTGGTAACAGCTACCTAGGAAGGGTGTTCTGGAAGATAAATTAAATGAAATTAACCAACTCGGCTAATTTAGACAATTCAAAGAAATACATCGAACATGGTAACACAAAAAACATCTGATATTTGCTAGTTGTACGAACATGATGTGATAGAAAAACACTTGATTTGTTAGAGCATGTTGTGACCTATCAAAACACAAGCCAATCAATCACTCGAGAAGTTCGCAGCAATTTATGAAAAAAGCTCACTAGCGTCAATCATTTTTCAATTTGGCGCTCGCGCGTTACGAGAGCGGCGCCGGTAACCGCGAGAACTCCGGGGAAAAGCTCCGGGTGGATAGCGCGAGGCTACTGACTCCAGTGAGGCAAGCTGAGCTTTCGGAACGTTTTGAGCTTTAGGCTGCGCGCTTGCGTCCATCTTGGTAGCTTTGACCTGTTTAGTGTGACACCTCTGCTTCGACACCGGATGCTTTGACCTCACCGGTTACTCTGGTCTACTTAGGTTTGCGCCATTTTTATCGTAATTCTTCACCGTTATGTTGTCCTTTAATTTAGTTTTTATGATAATGCTTTAAACGCCTACTTTGCCAAATTAAAGATCGTCTCGGCTTTCCTTTTCGTGCCGCTCTCGCGTAAGGCCGCGCGGAGAAGCAGGAAAAGTACGTGATTAAAAATTATCTAACATTCAGACCCCCCTGAAAAAAATAAGTTTTCCAGCTTATAATTATAAAATTCTTATTAACCGGCACATATATTAAACCTGACTTAACAGCGCAACTTGAAATTAAAAATTGCCTACGCGTAATATTAAAAAGAAAAGCACGGTTAAATCGCAATACTCTTCTACTGCTTTCACGTTCATCAGCAAACTTTCAGTTCTACTCTTAAAAAATGTATAATGTTTTTTTTAATTTACGTTATTATTATGCAGAGCTAATTGTTTGTAAATATTATGACAATTGACCTGCTTTAACATTTATACATGCTTAAGGGTAGTTCAGAAGAAATAAAAATAACTATCCAAAGAACTTTTATTATATTTATATTATATTATAATATTTTAAAGAATTATTTATACTAAAAGCCGATCATATCTCTATAATCGACTTAGAGAACATTAACTGTTATGGTAATTATCACTCTTTGACAATTATACAAATACATGGGATTAGCAAGCGAGAATGGCAGTAAGCTAAATTGAAACGAAATCGTAATCCGACTAAATTAATATGGCATCCGAATACATTGAAACTTGCGAACAAAAGTACATAAAAAATTTAAAGCAGATTTTCAATGATTAAATGGTAATTACCTATATTTAACCCTTATAGGAATACATAGGGAAGTAAAATACGAGGGCCGTTCTCTTTCTGCTGAGCCTAGTAAAATAATACACAATTTATTAAGAAAACATATTTATTTATAATTATTCAAAGTATTCCCCTCCTCAGTCAATGAATTTTTGCATACGTGCAAACCAATCTTCTAAACATTTTCTCCAATTTTCTCGCGTTAGGTTATTTATATCATTTCGGGCGATGTAAAACGTAAAGCCCTAACTTATTCTTTACACGCAGAAATAAAAAGAAATCATTAGGTACTAGGTCTGGACAATACGGCGAATGACCCATTATTTCAATGTTTTGAGCATTCAAATACTCAGTCGTTCGAGCAGCAGTTTGCGTCCGAGCGTTATCTTGATGCAAGATGATCCTTCCTCTTAGACGTTTTTCGCGGACATTCTGGAGAACTTGAGACAAACAAACAGTAGTATACCATTCAACATTAAGAGTACGACGATCCTCCAGTGCTACAGTGGAAACATGTCCAGTAATTCCAAAAAAATGTGGCGACTTCTTGTTTCGACTTTTTTCACGAACAACTGTTGTTAGAGCCGATTCGTTCTCAAAGACCCAAACCGCCCACTGTTGCTTGCTTTCGAGATCACAGCAGTAAACCCACGTTTCATCACCTGTAATGATGTTGTACACCAAATGCGACGATCCGTTGTCAAAGCGATCCAGTGTAGATCTGCACCATATCACACAATTTTCTTTTTGAATTGCAATCACGTTGTGGGAAATCCAACGGGCACAAAGCTTACGTACTATCAAACGTTTGTGTAAAATGGTGTCAATTGCTTTCACACCAATCTTTAAAGTTGCTTGAGTACTCCTGGCAGTAACATGCCGGTCCTCTTCAATCATGTTTCGTACAAGACCATACATTATTATATATATATATATATATATATATATTCTTTTCGGTAACTGCCGTTTTTGGCTTAGGAACTCAAAAGTTGTCATTTAAGGAAAGTAGACCACGTTAAAATTAATTGTACCACCGCTTTAAGGTAGCTAAAGAAAACCATTTGTCACCAAACACTTGATTGCTATCCTCAAAACATTCTTTACGGCTTAAGCCACGCTTGAAATTGTAAAAAACCACAACTCGATAATACTCTTTATTCAATTCCATGATTCTTAGGAAAGTATATTTTAAAATTATGTATTTTAAAAACCTTCAAGTATATTTGACAACTTTCACTATAATTAAACTTGAAAA
Organism: Limonius californicus; assembly: GCA_014611495.1. Taxonomy (NCBI): domain Eukaryota; kingdom Metazoa; phylum Arthropoda; class Insecta; order Coleoptera; family Elateridae; genus Limonius; species Limonius californicus. The sequence continues at coordinate 39,138 of JABXWE010001854.1, forward strand.
CAAGTACGTTAAAATGTCAAGCTAAATTTGTTTCAAAATATCACAGCCTGCTAGATAGGTACAGCGAAAAAAACAGCCCTCGTAGTATTGCCCCAAAATATACTCACATTATGTTAGATAAACAGTTGACAAGTAGGTTTTTGCAATTTTAGGGAAATATTGAACCAAACAGCCGGTTACGTATTTGTAATCGACCTATAGCTAATTAGCCTTCTTTAATACTTATTCAATGCAACTGGCAACCTGGAATAACAGCAGTAAAACGGAATTATAATCCAACTTAGTTGCCATAAGGTTAGAATAAATCAACAGCATGCGAGTAAAACCAAATAACAATTTTAAAATAATAAATAATACCCATACGTTATTGTAGGGAAATAATAGTTTCAAATTGATTCTCTGTAATAGACCGGTATCAAACACTGTGTTAATTAGCTTTTATAATTAAACTTTATACTACTAATTGTAATGTTAATTAGTGTTATCTTGGAATAAATTGACATCCTAAGGGTAAACCTAGATAATAAATGTAAAAATAGGTTTGCAATATTCTAGAAAAATAATAGTGCCAAAAATGGATTATCTGTATAATCGACCTAGAGGGAATCGAAAGCTGTATCCCACTGTCCAAGCCCGCTTGTAAACTTAAACACATTCACGGAAAACGGCATGAATATGATGCTGGAATCAATATGCTACATGATGGAAACCTAGACAAAAACATTAATAATAGGATATGTAGGTAATTATTTCGCTATAACCGACCTATTCAAGGCACCGCACGTATACCTACATGGAAAACTTAAATAAAATTGCTTTGGGATAAATGAAAAACATGTGATTAGAACTACACTTCGTTTCATATGAAATGCACCACCCATAAGAAATAAAGCTACGGGTTTGAAACTTTGCTAAAATAATGTTTTATTATTGCCTATGAAATGCTCAGGTTTTCATAAAAAAGATTAACAATTATACGAAAACAATTGCAACAACGAACACAAAATTAATAATGTGTAACATCACCACGAACAGCAATGGAAGCATTTACTCCTCGTGGCATGCTTTCTATCAAGTGATCTATGTTCTCCATCTAAGTTGTTAGGAGCTCTTGGCAATAATCTTAGTGCCCGGTCCATCATGTCCCAAAGATGTTCGATCGGCGATAAGTCCGGTGATCGTGCAGGCCAGGGCAATATTTGCAATTGTGCTTGTTGGAGGTACGTTCTGGTAATGTTTGCATGGACGTGCATTATCCTGTTGGAAACTACCGTTTGGCAACGTCTGCATGCATGGCACTACCACCGGTTCCAGGACATTAGGAATATAGCGATGAGCATTTAAAGTGCCACAAGAGGTGATCTACTACCGAAAAAGATCGCACCCCAAACCATAACTCCAGAAGTAAAGCTGTATGGCGTCTTTCAACAAACTCTAGATTTCGTCTTTCTACTCGAAATCGACGTACCTTCCTACGGTCGTCATTTGCCCACAAAAAAAATCTTGATTCATCACTGAAGACAATGTCTCCAACGTCTCTCTACGTGTGAGGTTTTCATACAATTTATTGTCTTCCTGGGTACATTACCTAGGGATAAATTGAGAACGTATGAGTAAAGCTATTTAAAAATTGGTTGCAATATTCTAGAGAAATAGTAGAGACAAGATTGGCTTATATGTGTCTAATCGACCTATTGGGCATGGAAAACGGTATACCCGCACTCAAGTCTCATTTAATACTCATACGTACACATGGAATACGTCACGAATATGACATTGGAAGATATTGGCATCGTGATGCTACAACTAAATACACAATGTAATAATAAATTTTGGATGCTTTAAGGAAATATTTTAGCTAATGGCCAATTATTTCTGTATAATCGACCTAGAGAGCTTCACTATATGTATTAGGATTTATACATGTATATCGTTATACAGAAACATGAAAAAAGTTAAACAGTATTACTTTCGAAGAATTTAGCAATATGGGAGGAAAAAGTATATATAAAATGCTAAAGTATAAAGAGTTTTCAGCAACCAAAAAAATTCTAATTACGGACTACCTAAACATAAATAGATATTAAGAGGTTATAGTAAATAATGAATAGCGCCACGCTGATATTATATATGAAAATCACTCTAAACAAAGTGTTTGAAAGGAAACCTGATACATCTATGTCTAGTATAACACCGTATGTTGCATACATAGAAAATGTGATATAGAAAAACAAAAAATAAAGAGTACGAAAACTAGAAAACAAAATAAATATATATTTACCTATAAGTAAATTGCAAGATTGTACCAACAGGGATAGCAGAAAAATAAATTTACGTAATAAACTACATAATTCAGAAACTTGCATCAAAATTTTAATACTGGCTTCATACTGATTACTTCATAATACGAGGTTGGTTCATCATATATTATCCCAGGTATAGACGCAACTAACTCAGACATTTGAACAAGTTTATTTCTCACCATAATACCCTGAAAGGTTAACACACTTGGTATAACAATGATGAAGAGCTTGAATGCCTTTAGAAAAAAACTGTCTGTCCTGCATTGCAAACTATTCATTCACAGCAGCCGTCGCCGAAAAATGAGTTTCCCGAAGAAGTTCTTTTAATTTTGGGAATAGGTGAAAGTCACTGGGAGCCAGATCTGGCGTATATGGGGGTTGTTCTAAAATATTAAATCCAGAATTGTAAATAGCAGCCGTAGAACCACAGCTCTTGTGAGCGGTAGCGTTGTCTTGGTGGAGCAGAACGCCGCGTTTCAATTTTCCACCCCCTTTTTCCTTTATAGCCTCACGAACTTTGTGTAAGAGTCTCCCGTTATTTTGCGAAATAATGTGGTAAATAATCAACAAGAAGGACTCCCTCAAAATCCCAAAACACTGTTGCCATTATCTTCCCGGCCGATGAAGTCCCAAGTGACTTTCATAGGGGCAGAGAACCACGATGCTGCCATTTCATAGTCTGCCGTTTTAACTCAGGATCAAATTTATGAACCCAGGTTTCATCTACAGTTACAAATCTTTCCAAAAATCCATCCAAATTTGTGTCCATTAATCTCAAATTGCTCATAGCAGTGAGAAACCTGACTCAGTTCTGATCAGGAGACAACATTTTCGAAATCTATCCAGACTTTTTTCATACCCAATTCCTCACGCAAAATTTTTTAAGCACTTCTAACGGGAAAGCCTCATGTCTTAGCAATATATTTGACAACAATTCAATATTTTCTTGAGTAACAGCAGGTTTTGATGGTCCAGCACCTGGTGCATGCTGACACAACTTCTTTCCTAATCTGAAAACCCCACTAATTTATATTTGATATGACGATTTTTTCTATTCCAACAAAATCACCAACACTACAGTAATATTAAATGTATAATTTTTATAAAGAAGAACATAGACACCTGCAACTTGTCATATATTAATGTCCATAACTGACGTTCCTAGGACAAAAATTCTTCATTTGTCGGTCAGTGCCTTCTATGTTAGGGACAATAATTGATGAGTCATCCTTTTATACGATATATATTTCTATGTTACGCTGCGCAATCAATTATTAATTAATTGTTCATAAATTTGTTGGCAAAAAACCTGATATTATAGATTGGAACACTGTTTTGCTGGAACGGCAAAAGAAGTATTAACTGTCGAAGGCGAACTTCCTCTTTAAATTGTATTAAGCAGATTATCATAAACAACTATTAAAGCATGTTATACACATGGCTGCCTAGGTGATTGTTATTCTACAAATTTGTTAAGCTAATAGCAACAAAGATAAAGAAAAAGAGACAATCAACTTCTGGGTTATTACAAATTAATTCTTAAATTATCATTCAGTATAGAAGTACACAACTTCGACCAAATTTAATTAAGGTACATAATATCGTAAGGTTTACACGATTTTAATCGTGAGCATGGGATTTGATACACACTGTATGTATATGTGGCTATCGCCGTAATGTTTAAGCCGATGAAGATGAAATTGTAAATATATAGGCCTATCAAAATTTCAGCCAGATATTTAAGCTTTTAAAAGGGTTGGAAATCAAAAGTGGAAGGTAGACACGCATTTTTGGAGTGATGATTTTAAATATCTAACCTTGAACTGCACTATTTTAGTGCGGAAATTTCTTAAGATGCCATTCTGTTTTGTACTAACTCACGAAACAATGCTCTATCGTTATAAACATGTATTAAATATACATAAGCCTTTAAGTACTTACTAGGGTGCTTATGTGTACGAGGCTACCCCTATAATTGGCAGGGCCGGTATTAGGCGGGAGCAACGTGGGCACCGGCCATCGCAATCCTTATCATTTTAAGACATGGACCATGAATATCTAAACAAAATTGCGTCTTAGAAATAAAAGATTTAATTTGAAAATTATTTATTTTTATGAATGGTACAACAGTAAAATACTATTAACTGATGCAAATTTAAAACTTTAGAGACAACCAAAAACTATTTTATGCAACATTAAAACAACTTAGGCAGAAAAAGGAATATAATATGATGAAAATAAAGGGAAAGAACGGAAACATAATAACAGAGGAAGATCAAATAATGGAAAGATGGAGACAGCATTTCGAAAAACTAACAAAAGCAGAAAACAACATAACGGGTGAACAAGAGTTAAACGAAAGGGAAGTAATTGTAGAAATCCAAGAGAAAGAAGTTAGGGAGGCCATACAGAAGGTAAAGCTAGGAAAAGCAGCAGGAAGAGACAAAATAACACTGGAGATGATAAAGTATATGGGAAGAGAAGGAATAACCAAATTTACAGAGTTGCTAAACGAAATAATGAAGACCACAGTAATACCAAGAGAATGTAGGAATCATATTCGCCATACATAAAAAAGGAGACAAAAGAATATGCGATAATTACAGAGGGATAACGTTAATGAGCGTTCCCGTGAAAGTATTTGCCAGAATAATCGAGAAAAGAATAAGGAATAGGATATAAAATACAATAAAGGAGACTCAATGTGGTTTTAAGAAGGGGAGAAGCACCCAAGATTTAATATTTACCATCAGACAAGTCAGCAAAAAACTTATTAAGAATGGAAGAAATATACATATGTGCTCCATAGATCTTGAAAAGGCCTTTGACAGGATACACAGAGAACATATATGAGCAATACTAGAAAAAACAAAAATAGATAAAAGAATGATAGAAATATTAAATTCAATGTATAGAAATAACATAAATATGGTAAGGACGAATAATGAAGAGTCAAGAGAGTTTGTAACAGAGATAGGAGTAAAGTGTGTTGAGCCCCCTTCTGTTTACAATAGTGCTAGATGAAGCAATTAAAAATACTAAGAAAAAGATGAAGACTTAAAAATTGGGGTACTGGCAAATGGAACAAACAGAAATAAATGAACTTATGTTCGCAGATGACATGGCTATAGTGACCGACTCTGAAAATAACTTACAACATAACCTAGAGGTGCTAGAAATAGAATTACAGAAAATAAACATAGGGAAAACAAAAAGTATGGTAGTGTCGAGGGAGAATAAAACACAACGCGAGTACCGGGAAAAAATACAAGAGAAAGACCCAGAAAAAAATGGGAAGAGGGAATACGAGAGGCAGCAACGAGCAAGGGAATAAGATGGGAAGGAATAAAACAAGTGGCGCAGGATAGGAAATTATGGAAAGAAAAGTCAGAACGGCATCTCACATAACAAACTCAACTCTACCCGCCTTAAACCTAACCGTAGAATGGCATAGGATTAAGTAAGTAAGTAAGTTTAAAATTACAGGCTATCGATGTTTCAATATTTACCGTAGTTAGTTTACCTCCTCCGCCTTAGAGTATTGATATAAATATTTACAAACGCTATATGAAGTATGCAAAAATAGAAGGGAAGTCATGCCTTCGTCTTTACCAAATTTATATCTAACTTGAACTTATGACAAATTACAAAAAACTAATGAATTATAATTTGCAGATTTTCGATTAAAGACACTTAGATTATCTATTCTAGATATTCAAAATTCTTTACAGAAAAAAACAAGAAAAACCTTGTAGAAAATTCGTCCAAATAACAAACACCGGATAAAATCCTTGAGGGCAATATCTCCGATATCTCATGGAACAATCGTACATCCCATATTCAATATATAAGCTCCTTTGAAGCGATTCTAACAAGCTTGCCATTCGTATAGGTAATACAGCTGAAGCTTGTAAATAAGTAGTAGCAATTAAACCTTTCTCATTATCGTTAAAAATATTTGTAAGGACATAATTTATATGAATCAACTATCACAGCAATCGTTGTGTATCTTAACCACGAACTGACTGTAAGACAGTTAAATAAGTCACGATGTTCAAATAAAACTGGAAAATGTAGAAACTGTTCTCTTTATCTTGCTAATACTTTTACAGAGGTGACGGACTGCTTCTGGATTTAGAAGGAGGATGCGAAGAATAAGCGGTAATAAATTATGGTTGAAAGCAGTTCAATCTTTTAGAAGAGAAAATGTGTTTTATCAGATAAGGAACTGCAAATCTGTCCGGCAATATGGATATTAGCGCAGTAATTTTATCTGATTGAATTTCATTGAGCTGAATTAGACGAGTTCAGATTTTTATGGCAGCGAAACACCAAATTATAAAACCATACAACCAGAAGATTGCTTTCTTTATTGTCGTATCTTGTGATAATACCACTTTGACAAACACAGAGATTGAAAGCACATAAATCTCGCTTGTTCGTTTTCGCTGTATTCTTTCAGACTTGCTGACCAACTCTTACAAAATTTCCCGGCTTTTTGTATTGTTTTTGCGAACCGACTCGAGATGTTCCAGTACACGCTGTTGTTTTAGTTCGGGTTTCTCCAAACAATGGAGTTTATTTCAGAAGGATTCTAATCAAATCTACATTTGGCTTTTGAGCCAACCATCTGAATATGTTTACTTGAAATACGAAGCCGGAACAGGAACATTGCTTGTTAGTGTCTAATTTGTTTCATTGTCTCGTTATTAGGAATTTGCTTGCACAAACGGGTTTTTCATGTATAGCTATTCATATCGCTATTGTTGTTGCGACGACCAAGTAATTCCAGAAGCTAAGTATCAAAACTGAGTTTCTCGCAGCGAAGTAAGTAAGAACAGAGTCTTCCTAGAAATTATAAAATTTTATACAAAATACACAAAAAAATTAATTACTAACGTCAAAATACCTAAATTGAAATCCTAAATTAAGAAAAATAATAAAGTTTGTACGCTAATATATTTGTTTAAACACAATATTTCCACAAGTAACAAAATGTATGTGTGTTTTTTTACTTGCACGAAATAAGTAAATACAGGAAAACCTTACCTAAAAGAGAAATAAAACAATGTTTTATGAGCTTTAGTGGCCATTATTATCATAACATGCAAAATATATTTCAAAATTGTCAGCAGTGAAGTTTGTAAGTTTATCTATTTAACGAAGAAATGGATCTTTCAACATCACAGGAAGAAATTTTCTTTGCCTTAAAGGCTGTATGACGCAGCACAGGATTTTGTACGAAATTTTCTTCAGAATTTTGTTCAAAGTGCCTGTGTCGTGTCGTACAGCAAAAGTTTGTACAAAATTCTATAAATTCATGTACTAAAACCTACAGAATTTTGTACAAAGTCGGCGCCGTATCGATGCGCAAACGAGCTATTTTTAGTGTTTATTAACAATCACAGAGGGTAGAGAAGAATATGTTTATCACGTGTTTACCCCGCCTGCCGATACTCCATGCGCATTCTCTTATTTCGCTCGCTTTATTTATTGCTGCAGCTTGTTTGCTTTGTCGTGCATTCATGCAAAATAAATAAATAAAAGCGCTACGAACTTACGCATTCACCTAATATTATAAAATCTTGTTAAAATTCTACTTTATCGACAGTCACATGACTATTTTGACAGTTTTGTCGCAGATGTCAACGTAATTTGCACCTATTACGCATGCTCACAGATATATAATACTTACTTACTTACTTCTTCTTCTTAATAGGTCGTTGACCTGTTTTTCTGCGATTTTCAACGCTGTTCTTGTGATCCAGATGTTCAACCATCTTCCACCTTTTCGGGGGTCTTCCTCTTGGCCTATTTCCGTGCGGTATATTCTTCTTGCATATTTTGGCGATTCTATCCTCCTCCATTCACTGGACATGCTCCTTCCATTGCTTTCTTCTTCTTCTCCCCCATCTCACTACGTCCTCTATATCTCACACTCTTCCCTAATTTCTTCATTTGTTATTCTGTCTATTAATCTCTTTCCACTTATACTCCTTAATATTTTCATTTCATTTGCTCTCAATAGTTGTTTTGTTTTTCGTGTGTCTGCCCTTGTTTCAATGCTGTGGGTTAATATCGGTCCTACACATGCCTTGTATATTTTTGTTTTGCTCTCTATGTTCGTACTTGTGTTTCTGCATACCACATCTCTCAATGCGCCTAATACTGCGCCTGCTTTATTCACTTGTTTCTTTACTTCCTCTTGTATATCTCCGTAACTAGTTATTAACACCCCTAAATAGGGGAATGTCATTACCTGTTCTATTACTTTACCGTTTACTTCCAATTTGCAACGGAATGGTTCTTCTGCGATCGTAAGGCATTTGGTTTTTTCGACATTTATTACCATGTTATATTTCTCTGCCACTTGTTTAAATTTGTTCAACACTCTTTGTAATCCATCCTCATTTTCTGCATGTAACACTATATCGTCTGCGTAGCCAATTAGTTTAATTGTTTCGGCACCCATTCTGTATCCATAATTTACTGTTGTGAATTGTTCTATTATTCTATCCATTAACAAGCAGAAAAGTAGCGGGCGTAAGCTATCTCCTTGTCGTATTCCTGCCTCTATCTTTATGTTTTTTTGTTAATTCGTTGTTATATTTTATCTTGGTAAAGTTTTCGGTGTTAAGTTCTTGGATTATGCGTATTATTTTTTGTTTGGTACATTTAATTCTTGTAAAATTGCTACTATTTCTTTCAGCTTCACCCTGTCAAAAGCTTTAGTCAAGTCTATAAAACAAAGGAATGCAGGCTTTTGAAATTCTAAAAATTTTTCTCTTATTTGCCTCAATATAAATATGGGTCTGAAATTGATCTATCTTTCCGGAATCCTTGTTTTTCTTCCCATATTGTTGTGCGTTTATTTACTTCATCTTTGAGTATGCTGGTAAACAGTTTCATTACAGATTCTAACAGGGTTATTCCTTATAATTCGCCGGTTCTCTTTTATCGCCTTTTTTGAATATCGGAATCGTAGTGCTATTTTTCCAATCTGACGGTATTTTGCTATATGAGATAATTTCTTGAAATAATGCTGTTATTTCGTGTACCAGTATATCTTCTCCATATTTTATCAATTCATTGGTTATCCCGTCTTCATTTCGCGCCTTTCTATTTTTAAGTTTTTTAATAACTTCTTTTACTTGATGTTCCTGTAGCGGAATAGTTTCTTCTGCTTCATGTTCGTCTTCTTGGGTTTCTTCTTCGACTTCATTTTCTGGTTCGTCTGTGTTATCATTGTTCTGATAAAGCCTTTTGAAATAGTCTTGCCACTGGTCACATTTAATTGCATTGATTTGTTGGAATTCATTTATGTTCCGTTTTCTTCCTCTTAAACTTTCCCAAACCTTCCGCTGTGCTCCATATAAATCACTTTCTCTACCTTTAGTAATGGCAGTCCAGTAATCTATCGTGATTTGCCTTATTTTCGCATTTACTTCATTTCTTATCTGTTTCTCACCTTGGTTTCTGTTAGAGAGATATCGCAAGTATGCTAGGCGCTTTTCCTCAGCTAATGTTTTTACTTCTTGGTTGAACCATGGTCTTTTACTGCGGTCAGCATTAATATTTATTTTTCTTGTACCCAAGGCATCTTCAGCTGCAGTCAATACGAGTATATTCTTTTTTATTTTTTCCCAGCTTTGTTCAACAGTGTCATTTGTTTTAATCTTGTTTTTATTAATTATGTTTTCCAATCTTTTTGGGTATAATTGCTTAGTGCTGTCATTTTCTAACGATTCAGTATTAAGTTTACTTAATATTTAGGTGGTTTTCTTTTAGATAATTGTATTTTTATTCTTGCTTTACATAGCACCATTTTATAATCTGAGCCTACATTAGGCGATGTGAGAGCTGATTTTGTTCTGGCCGATCGGCTCGATTTGTAATTATGTAACCGATTACAGATTCTTGGTCTATTGAATTCCAAGTATACAAGTGTTGTTGTTTGCGCACAGAACCGAATTAATGTTTCTCCGCTCTCGTTGATTTCTTCTTCGTTGTATCTTTGTTTGACTCCTTGTATTATTTCTGTCCCTATTCTGCTATTCAGATCTCCCATGATAAAAATTTTGCTGTTATTGTTTAGCATGTGTATTTCTGTCTGTAGTTTATTGTAAAAGTCTTCCCTTTCCTCTCGCGGTTTGTTGGTGTCTGGTGCTTATACCTACTGATATCATATATAGTTTTTCTTCGCTTATTTTCATTGTTATTATTAATATTCTGTCGTTGACGTATTTAATGTCATAGATGTTAAATTGATATTTTTCGTGTATCAACATTCCTACTCCCGAGGCGGCTCTTTCTTCCTTATTCTTTCCACTATATGCAAATATGCTTGTTGTTTTGTTGTGCCTTTTCCTTTCTTTCTTGTCTAGGATAAGGCGCAAATATCGATTTTGTGGTTTTGTACTTCGATTATTACTTCCTGGTCTCTATTACGCCATGACCGTATATTCCAGCAGTTTTTTTTTTTTTTATTATAATAATATGCTTAATTTACAACTAGCCCTATGGCTAACAAGCAAATGTGATATGATACTTAATACTAAACTAAATTACATTGACATGAGGAGGGAGTGACGCCCACTGGCGATTCCCTGATATACTAAAATAACAATTATTATTCAGTAAGGTCTAAAGTTTTAAGTCTTTTTAATCTACGAGTGGTATTGGCATTGTCTAGTAAGTTGAGCACTAACACATTGGGGTGATTGTGTATTCGTTTGACATAGGAGGTTGTACGTCTTTTGATTTCTTCACTGATCCATGGAATTTTTAGATCCTCATGGAGTGTTTTATTGCTAATGAACCATTCAGCGTTGGTGATTGCTCGAAGAGTTTTGCTTTGAAATCTTTGTAGGATTTCAATATTGGATGTTTTTGCACTTCCCCATAGATGTATGCCGTACGCCCACACTGGGACCAAAACTGTCTTGTACACTAGCACTTTGTTTTCTAGCGATAACTTGGAGTTTTTCCCTATGAGACAGTACATCTTTTTCACCATTGCATCCAGTTGTTTTCTATTTTTTGTGATATGGGTTTTCCATGTTAAACGCCTGTCTAGGTTTATGCCGAGGTATTTTACTTCATCTTTGGTGGGAATTTGTATACCATTTAGTGTAA
>JABXWE010001855.1:0-13262 GCA_014611495.1 Limonius californicus
TTCAGTACGTGTTCCTGGTCTCGTTTTAAGTTGAAAACTTCCAATAAACATATGGCCTAAAACTAATCGCTACAAAGTTATTGGCACTTTGTCATTCAGAAAATAACACTAAAGAATTAAATCTTTATTGGTAAAGGACATCAATTAACGGTTCGCAAAATAATATGCTACAGTTATGTGGCAGTTTCTATCTCAAGTCTTCAAAATGACTTCCACGATAAGCTATGCACATTCGTGCCCTATGTGAAATTGTAGTGACCCCACCGCATATACCAACGACTTCATACGGCCCCAGATATAGTAATCTAATGGCATTAGATCAGGTGACGAGGGTGGCCAAATAAAGGGACCCTGGCATCCTATCCAACGGTTAACAAAATTTTTGTTTAGAAATGCAGTTACCGCCCTGCCAAAATGTGGAGATGCTCCATCTAGCTGTATTCACATATCTGCTCTGATACTTAGAGGTACATCTAATAACATGGTAGTTCGTCTTGCAGAAAGCGGAGGTAATGTGCTGCATTCAAACGACCTTCAAATACATATGGCCCAATCATTTTGTTCCTGATGACACACCAGACATTAATACAAAAATGGTGCTGATAATGTGATTCCATGGGTGCATGTGGATTTTCTAGGGCCCAAACATGTGAATTTCTTGTGTTTGTTATTCCATCTCGGACGAGGTCTCATCCGTAAAAAGAATTTTTGCGTGCAACAGCTGATTTTCAAATAACCAATAGCAGAACTGTTCACGTGCAACGTAGTCATTTGGTAAAAGAGCGTGTACTATTTGTACATGATACGGATATAAGCCAAAATCGTGAATGTTTCTCCATATTTGCATTCGGTTAGTACTGATTTGGTTAGCTAGCCGTCTAACGCTAGTAGTGGGAGTTCTTCTATTCTATTGGGAATATTCTCCTCTAAATCAACGTTGCTCCTCTCAGTGGTCGTTCACGTTTTGATTGTGGTACTTTACCAGTTTCTCTAATAGTACGATGCACATTGCAAAAAACTCAGCTATCTGGTAATCTGCCACCAGGAAATCGGCGACGATATTCTTGAACTGCTGCACGTGCATTTCTGTCGCAAATCCCGTAAATGTATTGCATATCGGTATATTCTTCATTAGAAAATGTTGCCATACTTATTTTATGACAGATAATAAACACAAGACTTAGCTACATTTATATTTAAAGCCCTCTAATGCATTTCTTGTTTATGATCTTTGAGCGTAACAGTAACATCATTCATATGTGAATAACTCTGTAATGATTAATTTTAGACCATATGTTTATTGGAAGTTTTCAACTTTAAAAGAGGCCAGGAACGCGTACTAAAGTTGTGTACCTACATTCTATTGCGGGACATCATGTATATGTCACTCAATTCCTGGCCCTCTAACTTTACAGGGATCGATTAATTCCGGCAAAAGTGCATTTTTATAAAGTCTGGTAAGTTTAGGAATTTGGTTCTCCCACAAATCTTCATCTTTATATATAATTTGATAAAATAAGTGTTTTGGCGTCCATACAACAAAATAACATTTATTTTTATTGGTAATGTTCAATTGACCTTGCACTGGATGCCATAAAAAAATTTAAATTAAAAAGTTTAAAACATTGTTTTCGGTTCGTTATAAAATAAATTTCAGAAGTGTCTAAAGACCAAGAAATATTTAAAATGGGAAAACAACAAAATTCAACGCAAACTACCTGCTATTTTAATCCCAAGAAACACTAATCCGCTTAACTTTCCAGTTACCCATAGTTGTGAGACTTGCTGAATCATACACACAAACTATTATTACAGTAGTTATGCAACTTTGTGTACATGAAATAGAAATTTATTTTAGGTAAACTCCAGCCTTAAGATGGTTTTGCAACGTATTGTTCGGCATACAGTTAGTTTGGGATTAGAGATAAGAGCTGTTTAAAAAAATAAAGCCGAATAACACAATCAAAAAACAAAAGATTTAATCCCCTAAGAAATAAATATACTGTATAAAAAGATTTAATATCAAACAGTTTGCAAGCCTGATAAAAAATAGTGAATCAACTGCATGTGTAATGTATAAATTTAGGGAAGTTCTTCTTTAACAAAACAGTCTGTTTTACAGCAAAAGTAAAAATTGGGGCAGATACAATTTAATACCAATTCCGAACGACAGAAATTCCAGAGGTTTTCAGCACTAAGATCTCAAGGTTGCAAGCCAGATTGAGAAATTATGTATGGTGGGTTGCAGCACAAGATGTGTTGCCTAGTAAGCAAACAGTCTGCCAACTGAACTACCACCTCATTTGGGTATGCAGTATAAACTCAAAGTATTCCTTCTTGTCCGCAATGGAACTTAAAAATACTATGTACAGGGTGGGCAAATTTCGATGTTTGTATAGGGTAACTCGGTAATTATAGGAGATACAAAAAAATGGAAGGCACGTTCTCGATCTCTTTTTTTGAGACAAATTCACTGGCGGAAACAAAAATTTGCTATCGTCTTTTGTTTTCGAGTTACGAACAAAAGTTCGATTTTTCGACTTTTAGACACATGTGAATATCGTGGTTGTTTGTAAAGTTAGGAGAAAATAACTTTTACATTCTCAAGGCACTTTTTTCTGTATAATCCAGTGGCGTCGAGAAAATTTGAAAAAAAAAGGTTTAATGTCGAGTTATGGCCTAAAGTTGTATTTTTTCAAATGGGAATCATAGTTGGCTATGGTTTAGTTAAAACGGATTTTTTTTTTTCTCTTTCTAACTATGTATCATATGTCGGGTAACTTTTGATGTGTAAGTCTTTAATAGCGAATATAATATTTTACTAGATTACTTTCTGTATTTTTTTATATTTTACCAAGTAGGCGGGTGTCATCTATGATGGGAAACGGAAAAAATCCAGGAAAAAAATCCATGAAAAAAAATCCAAAGGAAAAAAATCCAAAGGAAAAAAAATCCAAGGAAATAAAATCCAAACTATAATTATAGTAATTTTTCACATTGTTTGTAACATTACGGCCGGTTGCACAAACCCTTTATGAAGTTTGCCTTATAGTTACCTACCTTAAAAATAAAATTTTGGGGCAAAAATATTTTGTTAGGTACTTAGGTAGATCTGTATTTGGTTATAATGCCCTTGGATGTAAATTTTGACAATTTAACAATTTATTAAAACTAAAACATCTTCACTTTTACGATTAAATGACTTAATTGTAATTATGACGGAAACAAAATCGTTAATATGCAATTTACTTGCAAACGAATAAACACTGTCATAGATGGATTGTAGAAGAAAAAACCCAAGGAAAAAAATCCACAGAAAAAAATCCAGGAAAAAATCCAAGGAAAAAATCCATAGGAAAAAATCCAGGAAAAAAAACTCAAACTATAAAATGAAGTGATTATAATTTTGAATAGCCAAACCTTTTTTTTTCTCGCTCATTCATACTACTGTCCTTCCCCCCGGAACCGCTTTCGCATTACTTCAGGGGGTTGTGGGCGTCCCTTACACACTAAACAGTCATGCAACATGCACCTTAAACTTAACTAAGCGAAATGCGGTAGCCCCAGTCGGGATTCGGTCGCCCCAACGGAGCAACCGCATTTGCTGTGACCTCGAGTGGTCAATGCGTTCTCGCACTAGACCACCGAGGTCCCTGAACAGCCAAATCTAACCTAACCTAACCTAACCTACAACTTTTTTATCTTTCAGTATTGTTGTCTACTTTTCTTTTTTCTATTTAAATAATTTTTTTGCTAATAATGTGATTTGTTTGCCAGTTTTCTTAACCAATACACATATATCTATTTTATTACTGTGCTGCGTGAACGCTCTGTTAATTTTAACAAGGGATTTTTTAAATTAAAAGTTTTATTATTAATAAATAGTTAAATTGTCAAAATTTACAGCCAAGGGCATTATAACCAAAATACAGATCTACCTAAGTAACAAAATATTTTTGCCCCAAAATTTTATTTTTAAGGTAGGTAACTATAAGGCAAATTCATAAAGCGTTTGTGCAACCGGCCGTAATGTTACAAACCATGTGAAAAATTACTATAATTATAGTTTGGATTTTATTTCCTTGGATTTTTTTTCCTTTGGATATTTTTTCCTTCGGATTTTTTTTTTCATGGATTTTTTTCCTGGATTTTTTCCGTTTACCATCATAGATGACACCCGCCTACTTGGTAAAATATAAAAAAAATACAGAAAGTAATCTAGTAAAATATTATATTCGCTATTAAAGACTTACACATCAAAAGTTACCCGACATATGATACATAGTTAGAAAGAGAAAAAAAAATCCGTTTTAACTAAGCCATAGCCAACTATGATTCCCATTTGAAAAAATACAACTTTAGGCCATAACTCGACATTAAACCTTTTTTTTCAAATTTTCTCGACGCTACTGGATTATACAGAAAAAAGTGCCTTAAGAATGTAAAAGTTATTTTGCCCTAACTTTACAAACAACCACGATATTCGCATGTGTCTAAAAGTCGAAAAATCGAACTTTTGTTTGTAACTCGAAAACAAAAGACGATAGCAAATTTTTGTTTCCGCCAGTGAATTTGTCTCAAAAAAAGAGATCGAGAACGTGCCTTCCATTTTTTTGTATCTCCTATAATTACCGAGTTACCCTATACAAACATCGAAATTTGCCCACCCTGTATGTGCAAATTGTAGGTGTACTTCATTGTAGAGTATAATAGCACATTTGATACTTATTTTTCTGACATACCGTTTTTCAATAATCTCAATTGGGGTACAAAAATGCCTTAATTTGGTATTCAATAATAATAATAAGCTAATATTCTGAAAATTTGACTTGACATTTATTTTTTTCATGTAATCAAATGTATGTAGTTCTAATTTTAAGTACGTTTGATAAATTACGAATTTACAAAAATATAAGATAATAAAATAACATCAACTCAAAAAAATTCTATCTTTCTTTTTGTAGATAATTTTTGATCTGATCACACTAGCAAATTGGTAAGCTGACACAAGAGTCCAAAAACATTACTCTGATGTCCTACTTATCAAATATAAACCCAAAAAAAAATAGTTTCATACTTTTTAAAAAAGTTAATACAGAATAATACTTACAGCATTTTTATAAAAGAAATAAAGCACCATTCGAGACAGCCTATCATAACTCCAATGGCCATGAACCAGCAAAAATCTTTCTAAATACTTAAACCTAGACAAGGCAAAATCTGCAGCCATAACAGCCTGCATTCCCTCTTGTCCTGAAATTCCAATGCCGACATCAGCAGTCTGAATCATCGACACATCATTAGCACCATCTCCAATGGCAAGAGTGCGCATTTTCAGCTCTTCTTTTACAACTTTAACTATGTATGCTTTTTGTAATGGTGTGGCACGACAGCAAAGAACTGAACTGCAATATGTTGTAAGCCTTAAGAATGGTAGAGTTAAATTCGACCTTTTATCTAAAATGTAAGTCATAGTTTTGCCATCCACTACCAAAGCTCTGGTTTTTCCCCTCTGACCACTTCTTGTTCTTTGATGAGATGCTGTACTACTACTAGTTGATGCGTGGCTTCTATTAATATTAACATCCCCAAAATCGCTATCACTATGTTGCTCAATGTCTGCTAAATAGAATAAAATTGTATTTTCGGCAGCATCTTTGGAACGGGCCATGATTTTCAGGACTTCCATATGGGGGGAAAACAGCTTAGCAGAATAGGCAATGTTTATTGCTGTTTCAGGCTTATCACCGGTAAGTACCCACACTACAATCCCTGAAGCTATTAATGCAGCAAGTGTCTCTGGGACACCTTCTTGTAGGCGATCTTCAATGCCAGTAGCCCCAAGTAGTGTTAAATTCTTTTCCAGTGCAGCATAACTTTCTTGAATTTTCTTATCTCTATTGTCATGCAATAATTCGCATTCTTGGTGATTTGTAAACCACTCCGTATATTCTGCTAATGTAAGGACTCTCTTTGCCATTACTAACACCCTCAATCCTTTACTAGCATAACTATTTAATTGCTGCTGAGTTCGATTTATGATCTGCTTCTGTTCAGAATCATCTTCCACTGGAGCCAAATTGGAAAAGACTACACTATCAGCACCTTTACAAAACACAATGATTTCATGGGTCTGAGGATGCTTCAAAATAACCGACATACACTTCCTGGTAGAATCAAAAGGAAGAACTTGCAATATTTCATAATCTAAAACACCTTCTCCTGGGACATCCACAGCTGCAGTGGTTGGTGCCCGTTTAAGTAGTCGACAATTATAGCTATAAGCTGCATCAACAAGAGCCAGTTCATCAGGGCTTTCCGCTTCAAAAATAGGCTTAGCATCATAAGAAGAATGGAGAGATCGACTAATCTTGGCTTTCTGCTCGTCTGTTAAATTGCTAGTACTACTACTACGTTTGTTTCCCAAAAACGGCAGTGATGGAATGTTCAGGAGTTTTGGTTTAAAGCTACTTTTTGCTGTGGTTTGTTGAGCAGCTTCTTCAGTCGTTGGCGAGGGATCAGCAGAGGTAATAGGAGATAACGATGGCACATGTGGTGAACGGCGAGGATCATACAAATGTGAGTTTAAAGGCGGTGAGGGGGTCACTGATCTAGATTCTTCTAACCGTGCATATCTATCGTTTGGTGAACGAGAATGGCCGTCAGAACTATCTACACCAATGCAGTCTATGTCATTCAATCTCTCACAACTCGACGATTCGAATATGTGTGGGGCAGGTTCTATAATTCCACTGGCATTCATGATATCACAATGGGGATGGTGCGAACATACCACAGTGTTGCATACAGCAAGTAGAAGCAAAAACTCCTGTATCCTTGCGGCATGTTTCTGCTGTGCTGTGTAACCCTGTTCCGTTAGACTATTTTGTACGGTTAAGTCTTCTACTAGCTTAGGATTAACGACTATAGTTAAAGCTGCACCGGGTTTGCAGCCTTTGCCATCATTTTCTAGCTCAGGATGATTGTATTCCCTACCAGCAATGGTACATCGGCGAAAGATCATTCTATTTTCAGTCAAAGTGCCAGTCTTGTCTGAAAAGATGTATTGTATTTGCCCCAATTCTTCTGTAATGTTTAGGGCTCGGCATTCCACTCGCTTATCCGTTTCTGGATCATACAGATCTACATTGTTATGTATGTGATATACTTGGATTATTTTACACATTTCCAATGTAACGTACAATGACAGTGGTATCATAATCTGAAACAGACCAAAAATACATTAAACTAAATTGTAAAAAAGTATGTTTAGAAGTATTACAATGTATGTATAAGATTTAAGGCAGAAGATATCAGATATGAGACATTAGACATTTAGACAGGAGGAAGTAAGCAGGGGATAGAAGGCAGTAAGTAGGAGGCAGTAGGCAGGAGACAGAGAACAGGAGACAGGAGGCAAGGGATAGGAGGCAAGTGGCAGGGGACAGGAGACACGAGGCAGGAGACCGGAGACAGAAGGCAGGAGACCGAAGACAGGAGGCAGGAGACGGGAGGCAGGAGCCGGGAGGCAGGAGCCGGGAGGCAGGAGCCGGGAGGCAGGATCCGGGAGGCAGGAGAAGGGAGGCAGGAGCTGGGAGGCAGGAGACAGGCGGCAAGGGACGGGAAGCACTAAGCAGGGGATAGAAGGCAGTAGGTAAGAGGCAGGAGACAGAGGACAGGTGGCGGTATGCAGAAGACAGAGGACAGCAGACAGGGGGCAGGAGGCAGGGGACCGGAGACAGAAGGCAGGAGACCGGAGACAGGAGGCAGGAGACGGGAGGCAGGAGCCGGGAGGCAGGAGCCGGGAGGCAGGAGCCGGGAGGCAGGAGACGGAAGGCAGGAGACACGAGGCAGGGGACACGAGGCAGGAGACCGGAGACAGAATAGGCAGGAGACGCGTGAGACAGGAAGGCAGGAGACGGGAGGCAGGAGCCGGGAGGCAGGAGCGCAGGGAGGCAGGAAGCCGGGGAGGCAGGAGACCGGAGAACAGAAAGGCAGGAGACCGAAGACCAGGAGGCAGGAGACGGGAGGCAGCCGAGACGGGAGGCAGGAGACGGGAAGGCAGGAGACGGAGGCAGGAGACGGAAGGCAGGAGACCGGGAGGCAGGAGGACACGAAGGCAGGAACCGAAGACAGAAGGCAGGAGACCGGAAGGCAGAGACGGGAGGCAGGTGGACGGGAGGCATGGAGACGGGAGGCAGGAGCGGGAGGCAGGAGCCGGGGGCAGGGGACAGGTAGACACCTGGCAGGGGACAGGAGACACGAGGCAGGAGACCGGAGACAGGAGGCAGGAGAAGGGAGGCAGGAGCCGGGAGGCAGGAGACGGGAAGCAGGAGACGAGAGGCAGGAGCCGGGAGGCAGGAGACAGGCGGCAGGGGAAGCACTAAGCAGGGGATAGAAGGCAGTAGGTAAGAGGCAGTAGGCAGGAGACAGAGGATAGGTGGCGGTATGCAGGAGACAGAGGACAGCAGACAGGGGGCAGGAGGCAGGGGACAGGAGACAAGAGGCAGGGGATAGGAGGCAAGGGGCGGGGGGCAGGGGACGGAGGCAGGGGACAGGAGACACGAGGCAGGGGACAGGAGACACGAGGCAGGAGACAGGAGACACGAGGCAGGAGACCGGAGACAGGAGGCAGGAGAGAGGAGGCAGTAAGCAGGGGATAGAACGCAGTAGGTAGGAGGCTGTAGGCAGGAGACGGAGGACAGGGGACAGGAGACAGGAGGCAGAGGACAGGAGGCAAGAGGCCGGGGACAGGAGGCAGGGAACAGAAGGCAGGAGACCGGAGACAGAAGACAGTAGGTAGGAGGTAGGAGGCAGAAGGCAGGAGGCAGGAGACAGGAGACAGGAGGTAGGCGACGGAGGATACGGGACAGGAGACAGCGGACAGGAGGCAGGAGACAGGAGACAGGAGGTAGCAGACAGGCGGCAGGGGACAGGAGGCAGTAGGTAGGAGGGCAGTATACAGGAGACAGAGGACAGGAGACAGGAGACAGGAGGCAGGGGACAGGAGTCAGGAAGCAGGGGACAGGGGACAGGAGACAGGAGGCAGGAAGCAGAGTTCAGGAGGCAGGGAACAGGAGGCAGGGGACAGGAGGCGGGAGACACGAGGCAGGATGGTAACATTCTAACCTAATACAATCACAAAAATCGTCTAACAACATACAATTTGAAAAGGGTTAAATATCAAAGAATGTTTAATTTAAAAATAATTTCAAGGTAGATTTGAAACTTTCTTATGGAACCCCTTACAAACAAAAATACTATTAATACACTAGTCATATGATTCTCTACATCTTTCTTTAACGCAAATTTTAATATTTTTAAAAACAAATCAAACTTCTATTCCACGAAAGTTGTTTAAACAAGGTGATCCAAGAATATTGGTGCATTCCTTGAATTCATTTTAAATTCACTGGCAACCTGTTAACAGTAGCTGATTTTGAAAATGTCTTATTTGAAAGTTTTTTGTTAAACCAGTAAATTCGTTCCGAAAAAAGCAAAAACTCATGCATCTTTTTTTTATCAAAAATTAATAGTACTACAAATATTCTTTATATACTCGTCATTTACATGGGACACAACTGAAATTAATTTTTAAAAAAGTTATGTACATTGCAACTTTAAATGACCTTAAATTGTTTTCTCTGTGTAGCTATTGGAAGAATATAAAATTCAAGGTTTTATTTTGTAGATCATTGTTAAGAGCATTTTTATGGCAATATTAATTAAAGTTGGTATCTGTTTAAAGTTGCAAGATGGATGTAACTATTTCTTAACTATAAAACAATCAAATTCAAGACTAATAAATTCAGAAAACACACAATAAACCTTGGAAGCACAAGCTATAATTGTTTTAAACATCAGTAAAATCACATAAACTACCTCCAATTGAATAAATGTAGTAATCTTGGTCCCTAGAAAAAGGGACTACAATGTCAAGCTTTTAATACTACAAACAATAATAATTTTTTTAGGGCCTCAAACGCAAATGCAAGTAGGAAAAGAAAACAGGTCAACAATCCCAACGTATTATTTAACACTCTTCTTCTTCGAGTGCTTTATCTCTTACGAGACGTAGCGATCTTCTCTCCTATGCCTGTTTTTAGACTGTCACAGACATATTTAACACTCACTACAGTGTATTTAAGGTAATAATAATCATTTTAAAAATTTCGCTTGTGTCAAAATATTTATGTATTTTTTGTTATTAATTTGCAATAACTAGTGATTAATAACAGCATTTTTCTTCATTCGGTATATTTGACAGAAATAGCATTTTGTTCTAAAAATTTCAATCAACTGATTGTTGTAGAAATGATGCCAAACCATTTTATTGGTGTAGAAAGACTCAAAATGGTTCATATTCGCCTTATGGGATGAAAGTACAATATACAACATTAATATAAAAAAATGTCGAGGGATATTATAAAAGCTTTTGATATCATCCCACTCCAATAGACCACACTATATTATGGTCAGTAATTTTAGAAAAGTTACCAAACAAATTTGTTATATAAAGTTGCTTCTATTACGAATTCCAACTGAGCAGGGGAAAAACACCCTTCCAAGAAAGCTCCTTTACAGAAGTGTATGTTATAACACTATTCAGCTCATTACTCTAGAACTCATAGAAATACCATAAAAGATTATGGCCCATATGATGGTTATTTGCTTTTTCCCACGCCTGCTGTTTTTGAAGAACTATATGCAATTATATTCTTGTATTAATTACATCATTGTAGGTCAGTTGATATACACCATTTGGTATTTATCGGCAACTTACAACAGAAAATGTCGAAATCACGTTTTCCGTATGTAGAGAAGTTATGGTAAGTTAAAAACGATAAAGATCCCTCCTCCTATCTTTCACATATAGCTGTGCTACACCATGCCAAACAAAAAAGTAATAGTAAAGGCCAAGTTTAATAAATGAAATCTTATTATTGTCCCTGAATATTTAAAATATTCGATGCCATGTAAAATGATACAAAAAAACTCATTTTTAAACTGTGTAACATACCAAGGATAACTAGTGGAAATTTTCGGTATGAAGTTTCCTATTTAATGGTAATCTTATCAGCATCATATATTAGTTGGCGTAGATTTTATTACTTGATTTATACCTGTCAAATATTCCATTACCTCTTGGCGTTAATTTCGCGCACATCATATGACAAACAATCAATAATAGAAAGCGGAATCTAAGACATGTTCAGTGGAAACCAAATTCAAACAATGAAAGATGCAAAATGCTAGTTTACCAATTTCGCCTAATTTACAATTTATGCAAAATTTAAACATAAACGATTCATTGTAACTTGTGAGAGAAACATGATACAAGCACACAAGCCAATTAATTATAATTTTGCGTATAATTATAAACTGTCAATCTCACACAAAACATAATCAATTTGAATTTATTTAAACATTTAACATGCAAATATATTTTTTCCAAATACAGGCAGTTTTTGAATCCTCAATCTTGTTTCAGAGGGAATTCAACTTTTACTGTTTTATAAACACTAAAATTAAGCAATTGATGGTGATTTTAATGTACATTTGACCCTATATAACAAAAACTCTCTACAATTACCCGCCGTTTGTAGGACCAATGTAACTAGACAAAATTTAAGACTCTCCAAAAAAAATTTACTTCTACTTCTTCCTTGGGCAAAAAGTGATAAGCAAAAAGCAGACTTGTATGCAAAACATCTAGTCCAAGTATTCACTCCCCATAACAGCGACAGGGATGCAGAAATTGAAGAATCCCTATCATATCCTGTACAAAACTTACAAAACCTCAAAGCAATCACGCCAAGAGAAATTAGGGAAGAAATCAAAATACTCAACCCTAAAAAAGCACCGGGCGTTGATCGGATAACTGGAAAAATGTTAAAAGAATTACCTAGAAAGGGTGTTGTATTACTGACTTACATATTCAATGCCATTCTAAGACTCGGATACTGGCCAACCCAAATGAAAACTGCTCAAATAATTATGATACTAAAACCTGGTAAAGAACCAATGACGTTACATCATACAGACCAATAAGTCTGTTACCAATCGTATCTAAGCTACTAGAAAAGTTAGTACTCCGTAGAATTAAGGATGAAGTGACAAATTGGATCCCAGACCATCAGTTCGGTTTTCGTGAAGCCCACTCCACAATTCAACAGTGTCATCGAATAATAAGATCAATAAACAAGGCTTTAGAAGATAAGCAATATTGCACAGCAGTATTTTTGGAGGTAAGCCAGGCCTTCGATAAGGTCTGGCACCCTGGTCTGTTGGTAAAAATCAAAAGTGTCCTGCCACCAGCCTACTTTAATCTTCTAAAATCATATTTAACTAATCGGCAATTCCAATGTAAATGCAATAGTGAAACGTCTAGTTTAAATCCTATAAATGCAGGTGTCCCGCAGGGTAGTGTTATAGGACCACTACTGTATACACTATATACGGCTGACTTACCAATAGATGAAAACACAACCATAGGCACGTTTGCAGACGACACAATTATCCTTGCTAAGAACGAAAATCCAGTAGTCGCCGCAACCTACGTACAAAATCATCTGCTAGCACTCCAAACATGGCTACAAAAATGGCGAATTAAGGTAAATGGACAAAAATCCAAACACATAACATTTACGCTTAGAAGAGCCGGCATCCCAACTCTACAAATTAATAATGAAGTCAAACCTCAAGTCGCGGAAGTCAAATACCTTGGCTTAAATCTGGATAAAAAATTAAACTGGAAAGGACATATAACTAAAAAACGTAGGCAAATAGATTTGAAAATAAAACAACTAAATTGGTTAATAGGCAGAAAATCAAAGCTTTCGCTCGAAAATAAGGTGTTAATCTATAAAACAATAATCAAACCCATACGGACTTACGGAATCGAGCTTTGGGGCTGCGCCAGTAAGTCCAATACAGCTATCATCCAACGATGCCAAGCAAAAATTCTCAGAATGATTGTTGATGCACCGTGGTACGTATCTAACCTCACTATTCATACTGATATCAAAGTACCGTACATACAAGATGTCATTCACGAGAGAAGTAGCAAACATTATGAAAGACTGCAATCACACAATAATCCCTTGTTGGAACCACTCTCAACCAATGATGGAAATAGAAGACTGAAACGTTCCTGGCCCATAGACCTCAAATAAGGAAACAGAGGCACCGCCACTGGGGCAATCCTCAACATGCCAATTGATTGATTGTATGTATAATTTTATATATGTAATCATGTATTA